>PISX010010864.1:0-68206 GCA_004024625.1 Mellivora capensis | reverse complement strand
CCCTAGTCCCCCATGTTGCATCTCCACTTCCTCATATCAGGGATATCATATGATAGTTGTCTTTCTCTGATTGACTTATTTCACTAAGCATGATACCTTCTAGTTCCATCCACGTCGTTGCGAATGGCAAGATTTCATTTCTTTTGATGGCTGCATAGTATTCCATCGTGTATATATACCACATCTTCTTTATCCATTCGTCTGTTGATGGACATCTAGGCTCTTTCCATAGTTTGGCTATTGTAGACATTGCTGCTATAAACATTCGGGTGCACGTGCAAAAAAGTATTCTTTTAAGAAAGTTATTATTCGAATCCATATTGATTAAAACATTTCTAAATTATAATTTACAATTACAAACTAGAACAGTATGTTTGCAGGTGTGTCCAGAAGCTAAGTATGTTGACTAAAATCCATGCAAAAATTTGAAAGATGAATGGGAACTCCAAATACGAGTGAAAAATGTTCATCTGAATTAATGCATTTCTTTGAGCATCAAAACCCACTAGTATTTTACTTCTGTTTGTGTACATAATTCTTTTCCCACATTCATTTCATCTGCATGGAAACTTTAATTTTATTTTCTATGTGGCCTTCTGCTCAGATATTAACATAGCATTGGCTGCTGCTCTGGGGTGGGCTATGCAGTACACAGCACAGAGAACCTCACGCTCTCTTCTCCCAACTCAGCACATCACTTGTGACCCCCAGCTTGTTTTTCCTAACTGTTGAAGTTTACTAATATGGTCAAAGAGTCAGCCTTTGGATTACATTAACTACTACATTATGCCCATGTGAATAATATTTTAAAATTTAAAAATGAATGATACCAAAAATATGAATAGAAAAGCTCACCATCATTTTAAAGCACTTTATTTTTTAAAGATTTTATTTTTTTGAGAGAGAGAGAGCATGAGTCAGTGGAGTGGCAGAGGGAACCCCCCGCTGAGCAGGGAGCCTGACGTGGGGCTCGATCCCAGGACCCCGGCATCACGACCTGAAGGGAAGGCAGAGGCTTAACCACATGAGCCACCCAGGGGCCCCTAATGCACTCCAGATGAAATCTATACAAAAGTAACATTGTTCTACGTGTAGCAAGTCTACCTTCTACGGATTTTGGCCAAACTTTTGCTTTCCTCCTTACAGAAGGGAAATTGGGTCTTGAAGATGTAGGAGACAAATCATTCTTTTATTTTTGTAGGGCAAATGATTCTAAGCTCTACAGATGAGACGGAATTTTATGTCCCCGGTCAGATTGCTGCAAATCAGGTCACCCTGATCTGCATCTCAACCATAGGAATCAAAGCATAAATGTGTTTTGTCTGAGACAAGTACAACAACAGAAGAAAAGATGATAAAGAAGAAAAAGAAGGGCTTCCAAATTTATCACTTCAGCCCTATGTGACGTGTCTACATAGTTTGACTGCAGACAAGTGTCTGTGGAGGCCCTTGCCTGGCATTTGTTGGCTGAATTTCATGATAGAAACTGGGGTAAGATGTACAGCCTCGTGACTGTTTCTGTTACAGATGGTGCAAAAGAAAGTACTAGAGCATTTAAGCCAAGCAATAAACTACTCACTAATATGTTAGAAAGGTCAAAGCAACTTCTTCAAAGCAATGTACTAGAGAAAGAAAGACCTCAATGTTCCTAACTAACTTTAGGAACGACAAAATGAACCCCAATGTTATCTACAACTTATCAGTAATAAATATTAACATGTTCACTTAGTGTTCCAAAACATGGAAAGAGAAGATCACTTTATCTTCCTATCATTCTTTGGATAAACACTAAAGGGTCTGTTGTGTTTTGACCACATAAGCGTACTCGATATTCCAAATAACCAAGAAAGTACTGTAGAAAAAGGGCCCATACACAGAATGGTCTCAGGATGGGGGTATAAATCCTTCTCTGACTTCCTTAAACATAAGGAATATAAAGGCCTTATATAAATGAGAAAAGTTTAAAAACTAGAATTTTTTTTTTAAAGAGAGGAAAGCGGGGAGGGAAAGGGACAAAGAGAGAGAGTGAGAATCTCAAGCAGGCCCCACACTGAGCGGGGCTCGATCTCACGATCCTGAGATCATGACCTGAGGTGAAGTCAGGAGTGGGAAGCTTAACTGACTGAGCCACCCAGGCCCCCCTAAAAACTGGAATCTTTATATCTTAGTTCAGGCTTCCATAACAAAATACCATAGACTTGCTTTAAGCCACAGGAATTTCTTTCTCACGGTTCTGTAAGTCCACCATCAAGCTACTGATAAGATAGGTTTGCTCTGAGGTCATTTCTCTTGGTCTGCAGATGGTTACTTCCTAGCCCTGCCCTCACAGGTCTTCTTTGTGTTAGAGTGGGGTGGGGGAAGGGAGAGCACACTCTCAAGTGTCACCTCTAATAAGGTACTAATCCCCTCAGACCAGGCCCCTACCCTCATGACCTCATTGAACCCTAATTACCTCCCAAGGGCCCCATCTCTAAATACCATTACAGTGGGGGTCAAGGCTTCAATATATATAAATTTTGAGGGGACACAAACATTCAGTCTGTAACACTTTGCAAACATATATGACTGGCTTTTAAAAAACATTTGCAGTTTTTATTTATTTATTTATGCATTTTTAGAGATTTTTAAGTAACCTCTACACTCAGTGTGGGCCTCGAACTCACAACCTCGAGATCCAAGTCACATGTTCCACCAACTGAGCTAGCCGGGTGCCCCAGTATTTGCAGTTTTTACTACGACATTTTTAATTGTGGGAAAAACACATAACCTGAAATTTATTACCTAATCATTTTAAGTGTCAGCTAATGGTATTAAGTACATTCATATTGTTAAGCCATCATGACTGGCTTTTAAAACCAGTGCCCATGAAGCTATTTATTTTCCCCTGGGTAGTAGGTGTATAAATCAGATGCAGTCACAGGGGATGTGACAGAGCTTTTGTTATGTCTTCATTGTTTGCTCAGCTAAGCTTCCTATTACTTTAGTGTATTCGTTAGAATTCTCCCAAGAAACAGAACCAATAGGAGATAACTATCTACCTATATCTATCTATCTATCTATCTATCTATCTATCTATCCTCTGTCTATGGAGAGAGATTGGTTCACATGATTATGGAGGCTGGGAAGTCCCATGATCTGCCCTGTGCACACCAAACACCCAGGAAAGCCATTGGCGTAGGTCAGCCCAAGTCCGAAGGCTTGAGAACCAGTGGAGCTAATGGTTTAATTCCTAGTCTGAGGGTAGAAGTGTATCTTAGCTCATGAAATCAGGTAGACAAGAGGCAAACTCTCCTTTCCTCTGCCATTTGTTCCATTCAGGCCTTTAACAGATTGAATGATTAGGGAGGCCAATCAGCTTTACTCAGGCTTCCAATTCAAATGCTAATCTCATCTGGAAATACTCTCTCAGACACACCCAGGAACAATGCTGAACCAGATAGATGGGCACCCCATGACCCTGTCGGGTTGACATATCAAATTAACCATCACATTTGGTTATTAGAGATACGGCAAGTAAAGACATCCGTCCACTGGTGGTTGATAGCTGGCATCATATCTGATTGGTCAGTGTCTATTGCTGTACAAGGTGTTAAATATTTTGAGTATCGCTATTGATTATACATATTCTGTATTAAGTAAAATGGTTTTTTCACTAAAGTAGAAAAGTAAATCAAAGTTTATAGAAGTAGAGAAGTTTAAAAGTAATTAGCTAGAATGGATAAATGAATTCAATAAGGTCACAGGATATAAAATCAATATACAGAAATCCATTGCATTTCTATACACTAATAATGAAGCAGCAGAGAAAAAAATTAAGAAAACAATCCCATTTATAGTTATATCAGAATCAATACCTAAGAATAAATTTAGCCAAGGAGGCAAAGACCTGTGCTCGGAAAACTATAAAACTGTCTCGAAAGAAATTGAAGACGACAAAAACCAATGGAAAGATATTCCACGCTCACGGACTGGAAGAACAAATATTATTTAAATGTCCATACACTCAAATCACTCTAAAGATTTAATGCAATCCCTATCAAAATACCAACAGCATTTTTCACAGAACTAGAGCAAATTATCCTAAAATTTGCATGAAACCAAGAAGACCCCAAACAGTCAAAGCAATCTTGAAAAAGAATAAAATGGGTGGTATCACAGTCCCAGATTTCAAGATATACTACAAAGTTGTAGTAATCAAAACAGGTATGCTACTGGCACAAAACTAGACACATAGATCAACAGAACAGAATAGAGAGCCCAGAACTAACCCCCCTATTTTATGTCCAATTAAACTTCCACAAAGGAGGCAAGAATATGTGATGGGAAAAAGACAGTCTCTTCAACAAATGGTGTTGGGAAACCTGGACAGCTACATACAAAAGAATGAAACTGCACCACTTTCTTACATCACACACAAAAATGAAATCAAAATGGATTAAAGACCTAAATGTGAGATCTGAAACCATAAAAATCCTAGAAGAGAGCACAGGCAGTAATTTCTCTGACATTGGCCATAACAACATTTTTCTAAATATGTCTCCCGAGGCAAGGGAAACGAAAGCAAAAATAAACATTAGGACTACATTAAGATAAAAAGTTCCTGCACTGCAAAGGAAACAACAAAAATAAAAGACAGCCTACTAAATGGCAGAAGATATTTGCAAATGACATGTAAACGGTTAGCATCCAAAATGTATGAAGAACTTACACAACACATACAAAATGTATGAAGAACTTACACAACACCGAACACGCAAATAACCCATTTAAAAATGCGCAGAGGGTAATGGACATTGGGGAGGGTATGTGCTATGGTTAGTGCTGTGAAGTGTGTAAACCTGGCGATTCACAGACATGTACCCCTGGGGATAAAAATACTTTGTATGTTTATAAAAAATTTAAAAATTTAAAAAAATTAAAAAAAATGCGCAGAAAACATGAACAGACATCTCTGCAACAAAGACATCCAGATGGCCAACAGACACATGAAAAGATGCTCAACATCCCTCCTTAACAGGGAAATGCAGATCAAAGCCCCAGTGAGGTGGCAGGGGCTGTGGTGGCCACAGGTGGGTAGATGACATGCAGCTCTTTGTCCACGCCCAGGAGCTACATACCCTCAAGGTGACCTGCCAGGAGACCATCAGCCAGATCAAGGCTCCTGTAGCCTCACCAGAGGGCATCGTTCCAGAAGCTCAAGTTGTGCTCTTGGCAGGCACACCCTTAGAGGATGAGGCTACCCTGGGTGGGTGTGGAGTGGAGGCTCTGATCACCCCAGCAGTAGCCGCCCATATGCTTGGAGGTGAAGTCCATGGTTCCCTGGCCCTTGCTGGGAGAGTAAGAGGGCAGACTCCCAAGGTGGCCAAACAGGACAAACAGAAGGAGACAGGCCGAGCTAGGCGGTAGATGTGTACAACAGGCGCTTTGTAAATGTTGTTGCCCACCTTTGGCGAGAAGAAGGGCCCCAGTGCTAATTCTGAAATCCACTGTAGTCCTGGCTTTCCCCCAGTAAGGCCACTTAGTCCGGTCAAAACACACACACACACACACACACACACACACACACGACACAATGAGATATCATCTCACACCTGTCAGAATGGCTAAAATAAATAACACAAAAAACAGGAAGTATTGACGAGGATGTGGAGAAAAAAGAATCCTTGTGCCCTGTTGATAGGAATGCAAACTGGTGCAGCCACTGTGGGAGAGAGCATGCAGGTTCCTCAAAAAAATGAAGAAGAGAATTACCATATGATCCAGTAATTCTACTACTGGGTATTCACCCAATGAATATGAAAACACTAACTCACAAATATATACATGTTCCCCATGTTGATTGCAGCATTATTTACAATAGTCAAGACATGGAAGCAGCCCAAGCGTCCATTGATAGGTGAATGGATAAGGAAGATGTGATCTATATACATCAAATATATTTTATATATATAATATTCTATTGCGCATCTATATATATGTGCAATAGAATATTACTCAGCCATAAGAAAGAATGAAATCTTGCCATTTGCAACAACATGGATGCAGTTAGAGAGCATAATGATAAGTGAAGTGAATCAGTCAGAGAAAGACGAATACCGTATGATTTCCCTTACAAGTAGAATTTTTGAAACAATGAATGAGCAGAGGGGAAAAAAAGAGACAAACCAAAAAACAGACTCTTAACTACAGAGAACAAACTGGTGGTGACCAGAGGGGAGGTGGGTGAGGGAATGGGTGAAACAGGTGAAAGGGATTAAGAGTACACTTACCATAATGAGCACTGAGACATGTATGGAATTGTTGAATCACTATATTGTCTACCTAAAACTAATATAACATTGTATGTTCACTATACTGGATTTAAAGTTTTTTTAAAAAATAAATAAAAACAATTAGCTATGGTTCTCATTAACCCTTCAATATTATTTTCTGATTTTGATGTAAGTCCAGCTTAAAAAGAACTATCTAACCTTCAATATTGAATGTTAGAGCCCCCTGTAATTTGAGGAAAGCTTAAATAGTTTTTCTACGGAGGGGAAATTCACCTAAAATTAACCATTTGAGAGCAAACAATTAAGTGGTTTACAATACTGTATACCCACTGGCACTATGTAGTTCCAAAATGTTTCATCAGCGCAAATGGAAACCCCATCCCCATTAAATAGTTGCTCCCAAATTCCCATCCCCTAACCCTGGCAACTGCTAATCTGGTTTCTGTTTGTTTGGATTTGCCTATTCTAGACATTTCATAGAAGCGGAATCCCACAACCTGTGACCTTTTGTGTCTGGCAGTTTCACTGAACAATGTTATCAAGTTCACCCATGTTGTAGCATGTATCTCTCCATATTTTACTCCTTTTGTGTGGCCGAATCAGATTTCACAGCAAGTGTACACCATACTTCGCTTATTCATTCATCTATTGATGAGTTTTTGGGCTGTTTCTACCTTTCCAGCTGTTGAGTTAGACTTTTAACAGTTCAATCAAGCAGCAAAACCCCTGCCTATCTCCCTCCATTCCACACGATGAGCTTAGCTACCCTAGAGAAAGGACTGTGACTGCTTTAAGCATCTTGTGGCACTCGGCTGCCTTTCCCAGAACCGTCTTTTTTTATCTGCAAGCTAAGGACAAATCTGTCTCATCCCCCCCAAGCCTCCGCAACAGAAAAATTAATCCATTCCCACAGCATAAACCACTCCTTTCCTTCCTCTGCCTCCCTGCTGACCAGCCCTTCCCTGAATAGGGAGCTTTTCAACTTCTGCTTTTGCTTTCCCGAAATTTTCCATCTGTAATTTGCCGTCCGTGCATTTGGTCCTGTGCAAGCGATCTGACACATGCAAGAGTATTTTTTTTTCTGATCTAAACTCTCCCTTAAAAATAGTTTGATATTATATAACTCAGCTACTCCTTAGCATCACTTGAACAACACATTTAAACAGAACTCATATGACCCACGTTTCAGCTTTTCTCTCCTCCTGCCGCCCTCCCCGCTCCATCATGGTTGACCAGCCTTACATCTGGCTTTAGGACGTATACTCAAAGAGTATATTTTAGTTAAGTAAACAAATTCCTACAGATGTTGTGTTTCTGACATAGCAGGATGCATCAATCCAGGTAAGCTGCTCATTTCTTCTTTTGAAGTGCCATGAAGATTGAGTATATGTTGAGAAGTACAGGCCAGTAGGGTCAGACTTCTGCGGTGGCCGTCAAATCACACTGTGGCAGCAGCTATCTTCTCTGGACATCAGCATAAGAGCAATATCCTTCATACTTCTACTCAAGACAACCTTATTTCTGGACGTTCCTCAGCCCTGTATTGCACTAAAGAAATAATTATAGGGGAGCCTGGGTGGCTCAGGGGGTTAAACCTCTGCCTTCAGCTCAGGTCATGATCCCAGAGTCCTGGGGTCAAGCCCCGCATGGGGCTCCTTGCTCAGTGGGGAGCCTGCTTCTCCCTCTGCCTGCTCTTCCCTCTGCTTGTGCTCTCTCTGACAAATACATAAATAAAATCTTTAAAAAAAAAGAAAAGAAATAATTGTCATTAGGATTCTAAAATCGGAGGGAACAGTGTGGATCTCTCCTTACACAGTGCTGGTTTACCCAATAGACAGTCTAAGCACATGCTTGCAAACCTGGGGCACCAACTTTTTTGGGGGCGGTGGGAGAATTTGGTCCTCATTATTTTATATAAGGCATCAAGATAGTCATTGTGGGAAAAATAGAGTATGTCTTTGAGTCCTGTATACTTCGTTGATGGTATATTGTTATTTTATTTTTAAAGTTATCATAGAGTAAAACTGACACTTTGGTGTGCTACATGTTTTAGCAATGAAATTTCTGACCAGATCTTTGGACTCATTTACTTATTTTTTTTCCTCTTTGATGTGAGGTTGTACTTGAGGGAATGAATGGACTTATAGTTTACTGTATGTAGTTTACTATGATAGATATATGAAAAAAAGAACCTACAATACAAGGGAGGGAGCAATCGGACCAAATGTATTAAGGCAGAAAAACACAGGGATGGTCAGTAAAGGGGGGTAGTCCAATTTTTAAAAAAGTATTTTATTTACGTATTTGACAGAGGAGAGAGAGCACAAGCAGGGGAGCAGCAGGCAGAGAGAGAAGCAGGCTCCCCAGTGAGCAGAGAGCTCAACATGGGGCTTGATCCCAGGTACCTGGGATCACGACCTGAGCTTAACCACAGACGCTTAAACGACCGAGCCAGCCAGGTGCCCCGGGAGTGGTCCAGTTCGATCAAAGTAGAACATGGGATGCCCAAAGAGAGTACCGTAAGATACTTCAGGAAGCATTTGTTCACTTGGGTGCACAGCAGAGCTAATAATGGTGTCACTGTTGATACTTGGCTGAGCTGGTGCGTTTTATTGATAGAGATAAAAATCTTTGCTCCACGGGCCCACAGAGCAGCCAGAACCTGCCAGCTTTCTCTCCAAGGTGCTCCAGAGGAAGCCCTTGGATTCGTTCAGGGCATCACAGCGTTTCCATAAACAAATGAGGCTCTCCTACCGATTAAGGGGCACAAGCTGCTTCAGATACAAGCGTGTGCAGTTGAAGAGTACTAAGTGCTGATGTAGTAAGTTGGGGCTCGAGTCTGTTTAAATAGACCGACAATCTCCGTGGGTCTAATTTTCCAAAAGAATGATCCTGTCTGGTATTCCTGGGATTCTTTGGAACAATGGACATTTCGATAGCTCTCTCTCCAGGCTAGCCAAAGTAAGGGTGTTTAGAGATTCTGACACCCGTAACAGACATTCTATCCACCCTATGTCTTTTTTTTTTTTTAAGATTTTATTTACTTATTTGACAGAAAGAGACACAGAGAGGGAACACAAGCAGGGGGAGTGGGAGAGGGGGAAGCAGGCTTCCCATGGAGCAGGGAGCCTGATGCGGGGCTCGATCCCAGGACCCTGGGATCATGACCTGAGCCCAAGGCAGATGCTTAACAACTGAGCCACCCAGGTGCCCCCCAACCCTATGCCTTGCTACTAAAGAGTGACCAAGCTTAAATGACCGCATGGAGGGTGAAGTGGAAATGTGGGTTCAATTGTGAAATGGCAAAGATCATTTACAGCATTTACTTTTTCAGAAGTGTCAAAAATTTTGATTTGGGGGGCCCCTGGGTGGCTCAGTCGGTTAAGCAACTGACTCTTGAGCTCAGCTCAGGTCTTATCTTGGGGTGGTGGGTTCAAGCCCCATGCTGGGCTCCATGCTGGGCCTGTAACCTACTTTAAAAAAAAAACTTTTGATTTTCCTATATGTAACTGTTTTTGCTATTTTAAGGCTCGCCCGGTTTAGAAACAAAATTTCTACAAAAGTTGATTCATTTGAATATCTGTTTTAATTCATTTATTCAGTCAACAAATATTAGCTGAATACCCACTGTGTGCCAGGCCCTATTCTAAGTCTCGGGGTAAGGCATGAGCAAAACCAAGTCTCTGCCCTCATGGAACTTGCAGTCTGGTGAGGCACAGATAATAAATTAGTCAACACATAGGTATCCTATCATCACATGGTGATAATTATTAGAAGGAAAATTAAGGCGAGATGAAGGGATAAAGCGAATTTTATGTCAAGTCAGGGGCAGCCTCTCTTAGCTGGTGATGTGTGACGAGAGACGTCAATGTAGTGAAAAGGTAAACTTTGCAAAGGTCCAAGTCAAGAACATTCCAGACCATAAGAGCAGCAAATCTGAAGGTCCCGAGGCAAGAATACATTTGACATGTTCTGACAAGGACAAGAGTGTGCCCAGAGCAGGATGTTCAAAGAAGTGAGACATGAGGTCTGAGAAGTAGCCAGGATAACCAACATATTGGCCCATGATTCAGATTTTGGATTTGGTTCTGAAAGTGACTGGAACCCATTGAAAAAGGTTCACATGATGTGATTCACAGTCTAAAAAGCCCTCTGCTTGCTCCGTCTGGGTATAAGTTAAAACTGTCCTCCCTGATTCCTGATGACCAGTTGACATGGCCTCCTGAAAATCCCAAGTCTTTTTATTTTAGACAAGGTGAACTTGGCCTTAAGTGCAGACACCGGGAGAACTCAGTACGATTCCAGTTCTCTGCCTTTAGTATTGTTCTCTTTGTGTCTTCCTTCCTGGGAGACATGGTCTAAGTTCCCTCATCCACAGCTGCCTGAAAGGGCCCTATTCAGCTTTAAGGACACATACCCCTTGTGCAACTCCGGTGGTTCTTGTCCCTAAGCCTGTCGGGTGGATGGCTATTGTCCCTACATCACTATTAAAACCTTGTGGCATTTCATTACTTGGGCTCTCCAAACGAATTACTGACCCAATCAGTGGTGATGTTCCTTATACTCGGAGACTTGTCCTATTGCCTTGCTCTGACATGTCTGGTGTCAAAATTCCCCCAGTGATTGGGGCAAAAGCCCCTTTTTCTTTTCCTCCAAAAGGATAAGCACATACCTGGATAGGCTTATAACATAATTTAGAACCTAGAGACCTCAAATTACCACATTGTTCCAGGAATAGCTTTCATTCTGGTTTTTCTTTTTTTCCCTGTCTCAGAGAAAAACCGAGAAATGAAGTTTCTTACCAACCAAATGGTAGAACCAGATTTAGAATTGAGAAAGAGCTATTTGTGAAAAGTATGAATCTATGTCATTATATGTGGCTTTGTGGCTAAAGATATACTAATTTGCCATTTAAAATTTCCCCTTCCTCAGTGCCGAGACTTTCAACTTTGCTGACATTTATTCAGATCCTATTTTTGCTTATCATTTTTTAAGTAAACTCTACATCCAGTGTGGGGCTTGAATTCACAACCCCAAGATCAAAAGTCACATGTTTTACCGACTGAGCCAGCCAGGTGCCCCTTAGATCCTACTTTTAATTTATTTATTTGTCAGAGAGAGAGGGAGTGAGAGAGAGCGAGCACAGGCAGACAGAGTGGCAGGCAGAGAAGCAGGCTCCCTGGCGAGCAAGGAGCCCGATGTGGGACTCGATCCCAGGACGCTGGGATCATGACCTGAGCCGAAGGCAGCCGCTTAACCAACTGAGCCACCCAGGTGTCCCTAGATCCTACTTTTAAAAAGAAGCTTCCCCCTACCGCTTTTATTTGAAAATATATTTAAAACCTGCAACTCCTCAGGAAAAATATGGAGAGGGCTTTACTTTTGTTGCAGGCATTCGATAACTAAATAACCAAGACTAGCATTAGCTTGAACTTTACCTTGGAATGTGTCCACGAGGAGGAAAGAAAGCCAGACTAATCTTGACTTTCTCTCCTCCAGCTTTTTGTATCAAAGACCCTCCGACACAAGTAAGTGAAAGCTTTTCCATACTTAGAGCAGTGATGGTCCATCTCGAACTTCTGCACACTCAGAAAGGAGATTTTGCCCCGATCCCTGACTCGTCTTCCTCCATTTTTTTCAGTCACTGTTTTACTTCATTTGGATTCCTTATCATTCAAACCACATTATTTGGGAGGATGAACTACGGGTTGAATCAGACTGATTGTCAGTTCTGATTTGGGAGGAAGGTTTATGAGACTCAACAGTGCTCTAGCTCATTGTTCAGTATTCCAAGAAATATCACTGCTCTGATTCTCAAGGTTTTTAGAATCTGACAAAGAATGTTGGACAGCTAATACGTTTCAGCCATGTTATTTCAGAGCAGGTCTCTTTAGAGATTGGTGGATGCCCCCCACCACTCCCCAAAGCTGACTTTGGCTATAATAAGGTTTATTTAAGTAAAATAAAGTCAGCTAACTGAAGATTAGCCTCCACATGCCTTTGCTATAATGCAAAGTCTACAGTCACCCCGAAGCCAAAATTTGGCAAACTTTGCAACATACGGTATCACACCACTGACTTTTATTATTTTGGAAAGGGAATAAGCATGAGCCAGGTGCACAAAGAGAACCCTTTCTCTCTCTCTCTGCTCAGAAATTTTCTCCCAGGCAATCTACAGATGGACTTAATATGGTCATCTTAAAATGAAAATATCCCATGGATAGGTTAAATATATTGCCTTTGATTTTAGGGCGCAAGTGGGTTGTTAGGGGTTAGAGCTGAGATCAGCACAATTTTTCTGTAACGATCCAGATAGTAAATATTTCAGTCTTTGTGGGCCAGATGGTCTCTGCTACAACTACTTAATTCTGCTTGTTGTGGTGTGAAAGCAGTCATAACACATAGCTGAATGGGCATGGCTGTGTTCCAATAAAACTTTATTTACAGAAACAAAGGGGTCTGAGTTTGGCCCCTGTTCCATAGTTTGTTGACCTCTAGATGATAAGGCTTAATTAGAGTAGAGCATAGGTTCCTTGGCAGAATTATTTCAGCACAGCTAGGCACATCATGAAATTATTGGACAACTAAGAGAATGCCTTGAGGTCGGGTGGCTACTTTATAATTTTGCCATTGATCTACTCAGAGTCACCTCATCTGCTCCTTTTAGGCTGGAGGCTAAAACAGTAGAAACTGTGGATATTTCTTTTCATTGATCTTGTTTTCATAATTCCCTTAGAAATAACGAGACCCGACATTTTTATACATTAGAATTTCTAGATGTCTTGCCGACAGCACATTTCATAAAGCACCCATTGACCCTAAAAAGGATTTTATAGGAGCAATTTAAAGTCAAATAAATAGAATTCATTTCAATGCGTCTCACTCCAGTGTATAATTTTGCACTTGGCCAAACATCACGTTCCATTGTCAAGCCTTTTCAAACTCATGTAAATAGTTTGGCGCCCGTACTAAGACATGTATTTGTTTATTACTTTATATTATAATAACCGTGTATAACTATTCTGTTTTTCCACTGGGGCCTAGGGGGAACTATCCTTCAATGAGCACTTTCACATCTGTTTTCTCATTTAATAAAATTTAATTATTTTTGCAGATGAATCATAGGGAAGATAAAGTTACTTGCCCAAGGTCACCCAGCTAGTTAAGAGTGCAGCCAAGCTTCCAAAACAGGTCTGTTTGACTACAGAGGTTATGCCTTTTCCACTACATCACAATTGCCTACAGGAAGCTACTTGTAGTTCTTGGCGGGCTTTATCTTTTTTTTTTTTTTAAATCCAAGCTATTTTCAAGTAAATCAAAGGAGAACTGAGTAACACAGTATTTAGTTCTTCTCATATATTTTGGAAGTACATATTTTCAAAAGGAGATATGGTGGATGCTTTTGTTTAAACAACCATGGTTCTATGACTAGAATATTTCCAAATAAGGGTGACTTCCAAAAATTATTTGCTTTCTTGGCAGTCTTCATACATTCTTTGTGAATGTAACTAGATTTCCCATCTTCCCTTGTTTAGGAAAGAATCATATGTTAATAACATTTTTTGAAAGGTGTGGCTTGGTGATATTCTTTTCAGATTTGAAATAGCTGAACTTCCTGGCATCATAAGTTCAAATCGTGGAGAAGCCAGCTCATACTCAGTTCGACATTCCGAAATTGATTTTTGTTTGGGTATAGCTTTGTGTAGTCCTGAATGTGCATATGAGTTAGGGGTAAAAGTTACTGCCAAAATCTTAAGATAGAGTTATTTAAGCCTTTTCATCAGATATGGGATAAACTCCCTTCTGTTGGAATTTTCTTTTTTTTCTTTCTTTCTCTTGGGCAGAGCAAAAAACACTACAGTGAATCATTAAATGATTTAAAAAAAAAAGGTGGGGCTGGAGAATTGACCCATAAAATGCCTATAGCTTATATGACTCTCAGACCTCAATCAAAATATCGTTGTGCAAAAATATAACTACTTTCCCTCATATCTGTATTTCAGACGTTGAGCATCAAGGGCTCAATGATAGGGGTTTTGGGGGAAAAAAACCCCACTAACTTCAATCCTCCTTAGGATCTTCTCAAGGTTGTCAATATCACACCGTCAACCTCTTAAATGGTGCCAAGGTGTTGCGGGGGGGGGGTAATTGGGGAGAGAGCAGTGATGAGATGAAAGGACGGGCATGTAGTTATCCATCAGAGGTCGATATAGGTTACTGCTACGATGTCCACTCTCCTGGCCCATGTGGTTTCTTTGAGTCAGAGGTCTTTGGCTGCCTTCCTACTGCCCTTGGGGCCCAGAAAACTTTGCCATCTTCATACGTAGACCTGTGTGGAGAGAACAGCTCACAGCCATTGTTTTCTAGGGTCTGGATGCTTCCTTGCTACAAGTGCTATGAAATGAAGTAAAAGGTCCTTGGTTGTCTTGAAGAATCTCTTATGTTTCGACTTCATTCCTCTCCCCCAGCTTGGAAGAATCCATTTCTAGTGTGAAGAAAAGCCTTCTCCCTTTCTCTGTTTTAAAGGACTTCTATCCCTGTGGGATTTCTTCCTCTATGAGTTTAGTCTTTTTGAACCCCCGAACTTGCAAGCTCCTTCTGTTTTTTGCTGAGGTGCCCTCCCTCTTTCCCTTCAGGCAATGAGAACAGAGCCAGCTATCTGCTTGGATGGAGTGAAGAGGAAGGGGCAAATAAACTGACAACAGAGAGTTGAAGTCTCAAAATACCTGTTCACCTTATTCATTACAACCAATAAATCGTTTTTCTGTGAAGTTTTCCCAGGACTTGGCACACTTTGGTTTGGGGTACGGAAAGAACAGTGATATGGTGACTTTCATAAAAGCCAAGTCCTTAAAAGCCTCCCACTGTTCTCATGTGTGGCCACGGTCCTGAACAAAGAGATGCTCTTGTGCGTTTCGACTTCTTTTAAGGAAAAAACAAAACAAAACTGTATGGTGACTAATATAATAAAAACAATTTAAAAAATACTTTAAGTATTTGAGAGAGAGAAAGAGAGAGAGAGAAAGAGCACAAACAGAGGGGTAGGGGCAGAGGGAGAAAGGAAGCAGACTGCCCGCTGAGCAGGGAGCCTGACGCGGGGCTCGATCCCAAGACCCTGAGATCATGACCTGAGCTGAAGGCAGATACTCATTGACTGAATCACCCAGGCACTCCTTAACTTTTCCTTCTCAGGATAGAAGAGCTTTCTGGAAGCTGTCTTTGCTTGCCAACCTCAGCAGATGGGTTGTCCTCCCTCTGGGCTCTCCTCAAGCTCCCCCTTCCTATTGCTCCCTCCTGGCAGGTCCATAGCTCTAGGGAGCAACCAGCTCTCCCTGAGGTCTGCCATGCGACTAAGGGCCATGTCAACATGAGCTACAGAATCAATCATTTTCAGATGGATTTGGAGTTTTCTAATTATCATTGATACTGATTACAGAACAGCTGATTGGGCCACAACAAAGTAAATAATTTTCAGGCATAAGACCACCAAAACAGCCAGACATGTTGTACTGAAAGAAATGCAGCTCAGAAACCAAGACTCAGGAAAGTTAAAGGGCTGGTCTAGGTTCAAACAGCAAGTTCATGAATGTGATTAAAAGCCACCCCTGAGAACCCTGTTAAGGGCAGAGTTGTGATCACATTCAAATACATTGCAAAAGACTCTCCCGCTGTTTGATGACTCTAATAAAACCGCATGGGTTCTAGACCCTGACCACTGAGTTCCTAAGCTAGTGTCACCACTTAGAAACTATGAAATTGGGCCTTGTGACTTTTCCTCTCTGTGCCTCAGGGTCCTCATCTGTAAGGTGGGCATAATAATAGCACCTGCTTCATGGCTTGTTAGGAAGTTTGAATGAATTAATACATGTAAAAGCACTGAGGATAACGTTTGCCTCATTGTGGGCATTTATATTATTTGTTATTATGAAATTACCATTACTTCAGAATAATATCCCAGTGATGCATCCAGAGAAGATAAATGTGCATGTGAAGATTGAAGGACATCAGAACAAAGTCTGTAATCACCGCGGAACTGGGGTAATCACTTACTCACTTGTTAAACATCCAGGTAAATCACGGGTTCATTAGATGCTGTAATAATTTTAATAGCAGTGTGTCGGAAAGCTGTAATGTGACTTGGAGACTTTGTTTTTAATAATATATGATTATAATGTGTTTGAAAATGCTTCTCTTTTATAATATGTTAAGAGAGTAAAATGATGGAAGGGACATCAATACTATTATAACTAGCAACTGAAAACTAAAAATGAAAGCAATAAAAAAATAAAAAATTAAAATGAAAGCAATAATAAAATACCATGATTCCTCTACTGTCAATAACCAAAAACATTTTTAAGTGTTGTTGAATATGTTTTGAAATGCTATCCTAGGGGTGCGTGGGTGACACGGTCAGTTGGGCAACTTGGTTTCGGCTCAGGTCGTGATCTCATGGGTCGTGAGATCGAGCTCCACAATGGGCTACACGCTCAGCACAGAATCTGCTTGAATTACTCTTTCCCTCTCCGTCTGCTCCTCCCCGCTGCCCCATGCACTCTTTCTCAAAAATAAATAAATAAAATCTTTTTTAAAAAATAAAATAAATAAATAAATCTTAAAAAAAAAAAAAGGAATGCTATTCTAATACTTGGCTGCAGTTTGGAGAGTTAACTTGAAAAAAGTATTCCAGGAAACAATATTTCTTAAAATGTTGGAAATTGTCTCTTTGACATCATAATCCCAATTCTAAAGTTTATCTTAAGAAAACAAATATGTAACCAAAATTAATATTTATCTATATAAATTCTGTTATAAATTTAAATTAGGAATTAGAGGTAACCTAAAAGCTTAACAATTGAACGGCAATAAATAATGATACACCCATAAAAAGACATTCATACAGGATTAGAAGTCACGCTTTTAAGAAACGTTTAATGGCACAGAGGGGAGTGCTCATGGTGTAATGCCAAGTGACTGAAGTAGGAGGAGGAGACCTGCATATACAGAATCTCAGAAATTATGTTTAGTTGTATCTAGTAGAACCCTGACTAGAGTTGGTTATTTAAATAGGGTTTTATTTTTTCTCATCTAACAAAAAAGTGCGGAGATAGAATGTCCAGAGCTTATGCCTTGTCTCCACAACATCATCAATGTCCCAGGCTCCTTCTGTCTTTACATTTACCAGCCTTGGCCTGTGGCTTTTGTCCTTATGCTTGTCACCTCAAGGTCACAAGATGGCTGCTCCATATCCAGCCCCACATGCTTGCTCCAGGTCAGGAAAAAAAAAAAAAAGAAAAGAAATAGCAAGGGGAAACTGATGCTGCAGCAAGTCAAATGTTGCCAGCAACCTCCAGTAAACTCTCCCTTACGTCTCATTCATTTAGAACTATGACACACGATTACTCCTAACTTCAAAGAACACTGGAAAACACTAGTTTTTAGCTAAGAACATTGCTATACTGGACAGAATTGGATTTCTTCAGTAAGGAAGAGGGAGAGAATGCATATTAGACAACTAATAGGATTTCTTATATCTGGTGCTACTATAGTTTAAAAAAAAGTGTAACACAAACAGCTATCCCTTTATTCTCTTGCCCAGATAAAAGACCGCAGCACTATATACCAAAATGTTAACAATGTTCATATTTTAGTGGTAGGATTCCATGTGTTCTTAATCTTATTTACAATTTTCTGTACAGTTTGACTTGCAATGGCTTGACTTATGGTTTCTCTACTTTATGATGGTGCAAAAGCATTAAACATTCAGTAGAAACCATATTTGGAGTTTTGACTTTTAATCTTGTCTAGCAATATGCAGTACAATCCTCTCTTGTGATGTGGGGCAGTGGCAGCTCCCAATCAGTCACTGATCTCAAGAGTAAACATCTGATACCCTTACACCCATTCTGTACCCATACAACCATCCTGCTTTTCACTTTTGGTACAGTATTCAATGATTTACATGAAATAGTCAACATTATTATATAATAGGCTTTACATTAGCTAAAGAATTATGGTATGTTCATACAGTGTGACGTCATAAAAGCTGAAAAAATGAAATGCATCTAAAAGGCTCATGACATGAGACTTTAAAAAGTAAATTTCAGAACACTACAATCCCATTTGTTTTTTTTTTAAATACAGAGAAATCTGGACAAGACAGATATCCTTATAAACACTGAAGAGGCTCTCTAAGGCTATTCCCCAGCTACTAAGTTTTCTTGGGGAACAGTGTTGAGGGAGGCTTCATTGTTTTCTAAATGAATACTTTTTGTATTTGAACTCCTTTTTACCACAAGAACATAATGTTTTATTACTCAGTCTAAATATATGAAAAATAAACAAAATATTTAAATTAGTCCACTAAAGGGTTGTGGTCTCTAAGGCTCCAAACTTCTGGTTTGGGGACAGGAACTTCTGTTCCTTTTGGGGTGAGTGAAGTATGAGATGTTGCCTTCCACAGCTTCAGAACTGAGCTGTTGGATGATTGAGTGGATATGTCACATGGCTATCAGTGAGGAAAGGGGTCCGAGAGCCCCCAGAACTGTAGGGTGGTAGCAGACCAGAAGATGGATTGCATTCTAGAAGGCACCTCCAAGCTTTAAACACTAGTAAGGCAAGACTTCAGGACAGAACAGTCATATCCTTTCAGTTGGTGGTCTTGGATTTCACACGAGTGTTTGCTTTAGTTCTTGATTGCCAAAATGCTCCTATTGTGGTTCTACGAGCTGTTTACAGCCTCCTCACAGGCTCCTTTCCTGGGATATAAACGGTGGCAGGTGACATCTTGGAGCACACCACACATGGTCCCTGTTCTCTTTCTGTAACCAGAAGGGCCATGATTACCCCTTGGAATTACTTCTGCCTTAATGTACCCAGCATGCAAAGGGCTTGTGGCAAGAAACAAATAGGACCGTGCTTCCAAAATGAATTTATTTCCACTTGCGTTGTTTAAATATGCCGAAAACGCCGAAGAATGTGAGACAGCATTTTATGCATAAAAGCTCCTGTTGGCAGTGGTTGTAGAAAAAAATGTTTCAACTCAAAACACTGAACTTTTAGCATTTCTGTCAAACCAGCCTCCCCCCCCCCCGCCCCCGGCCCCTTGCCCTGCTGCCTTTTGTAAGGCAACAAAGTAAAAACAAGCAGCTTCTACTCACAAGACTGCACATTCTCCTTTTGGCAGCTCTGTGTGCACTTTTGATTTATATGGTTTGTTTAATTAAAAGTATGAAGAATTTTCTTTCTCAAATTCTTTCCCACATTCTTTGATTCCCAGTGTCTAGGCTTCAAGGATTTTTCCATCTGCTTCTTCTAATCACCCAGAGAAATAGGCTCGCCTAACTTCTCTTTTTCCTGTTGTGGAGCCCACAATGTGAGAGTGAGAAAGTCTATTACTTGTTTCAGTTTCTGTTTTCTTCTCTGGCCACCTTAGAATCAGATATGAAAATTAACAAATATATACGTGAAGTGCTTGAGAAGTCATTAAAGATGCGGGCAACGATGTGTAAAGCGTTCTTTTTTTTTAAGATTTTATTTATTTATTTGACAGAGAGACAGATCACAAGTAGGCAGAGAGGCAGGCAGAGAGAGAGGGGGAAGCAGGCTCCCTGCTGAGCAGAGAGCCTGATGTGGGACTCCATCCCAGGACACTGGGATCCTGACTTGAAGGCTTTAACCCACTGAGCCACCCAGACACCCTAAAGAGTTCTGATATTACATTTGTACCCATTGTTTTGGATCTCATCTTGAGGGTTCTGGGGTTCTAGTTAGTACTGAAATAGTTTGCCTTTAAAGGTTGATCGATTGATTGATTGATTTTAGAGAGAGCACATGCATAGGGGGAGGGGCAGAAGGAGAGGGAGAGGGAGTCTTAAGCAGGCTCTGTGCCAAGTGCAGAGCCCGACATAGGGCTGGATCTCATGACCCTGAGATCATGACCTCATCCAAAACCAAGAGCAGACCAAGACAGACAACGGAATGTGGCACCCAGGTGCCCAAAAATGGCTTGCCTTTACATTCAATAGTAAGAACGAAAAATTCACAGGAATGGGGTGGGGAAACACCAGCAATGATTGGTGCTTCTCTTTCCCTCTTGCAGACTGTGCCAAAGGATCTGTCATTCTTTTACGACCACCTCAGAAGGGGTCATCCAGGTGGTCATCTGTGGGGTCATCCTAGTGGAGGTTTTCTACTGCTATCATCCCACATGGCCACACACTCTGTCCTCAAGGCCATCGTCTAGACCCACAACATCCACTTTCTGGAAGAAAGGGTCCTCCCCTGTGGGGAGGACCATCATCCATGCGAATAGGGTCGGGAAGGGCTTCTACTGCTAGGGGCCTCTGAGAAAAGGCCTAAACCTGGGGTTTAGGTCCTGCACTTCCCAGCAGCTGAGGTGCCCTTCATCATCTGCTAGACCTCTGGGAGTGGGGCGTGGGTAGTGACTGGGGACATCCTGAGGCATCTGCAGGGGGCAGGGACTTCCTTGACGGACCCACCGCCTCTGCTCCTAGTCCAGGATGTGGATACTGCTCTGTGGTGACCCTCATCTCCCCACCTCCCGAGCAGGAGCTTTTCGAAACTTCAGGCAGGATGCGTACTTCCGCAACATTCACATATTAAAGTACAGTAGCCTCCCCCTTATCTTCAGGGGAATACATTCCAAGATCACCAGTGGATACCTGAAACCCGGGATATACCTAGCCCTATATATCCTTTGTTTTTTCTCATACATACCTATCCTGAAGTCATTATCCTTTGTGACTCTCCTTAAATCATTGTTTTATTCTCACAATTCTCTTAATTTATATTCTCTTAATTTATAAATTAGGCACAGAAGAGATTAAGAACCATAAATGGAACAATTAATATACTGTAGTAAAAGTTATGCAAATGTAGTCTGTTTCTCAAAATATCTTACTGGACTGTACTCACTCTTCTGGGGATGATGCGAGATGATAAAATGCCTACCTGATGCGATGAAGAGGTGGGAAGAATGTAGGTGTGATGACATAGCGTTAGGCTACTAGTGTGACCTTCCGATGCTACAATGGAAGGAGCATCTGCTTCCAGATTACAGCTGATGGTGGGTGACTGAAGCCATAGAAAACGACACCAGGACTGAGGGGTGACTGCTTGAAGGGCTCCTGTTCCCTGGACCTGATAGAGAGGACAGTGGACATCTTGATGTTAGGACCTCACTGTGGGCCAACACTGACCCTGGACACAGGCCATCTAGTCATCTCAGACCTCAGATCCCGATTGCGTGACCTCAGCTACTCAAGGGGGCTCCATGCTAGTCCTTTTCATCTAAAATGGGAAACTTCTTCTTTCAGGAGGGAGGCACGTTTTAAGGCTTGAATGAAATAAAAGTTAATTTATAAAGTTAAAAAATTTTAATGTATTTTAGTAAAATTAGCCTCACAACCTTTTAAAAAATTGTTTCGTGAAACTTTTCACCCATTGAAAACTAGCAATCTGCATTTTACGCTTCCTGAAAGGACAGCTCTATGAATGCTTTCAGGGGTTGTCAAACAAATAGACTTAAGAGATGAATTTATGGCAGCATTCAGGAAATGGGACAAGCCAAGCCATGAAATTGCATCCTGTGTCATTTGGGATGCCAGGATGCCTGACTTGCTTACAACTGTTCTGGTAAGCTCTCTTCGGTACTAGTTGAATAACCATTGCTCTTCTTGCTCTCTGCTGATTTCTGAAATCTTTGAACAATTATCATTTTCAGAGTTTTGGAACAAAAGGGAAAATGCCTTGGCACCCATATTCGTCCCTTTCAGAGCACTGAACATGTGATCGGAGAGTCCTGGTTCTCCTTTTTCTCCTGAGGACATAGGTATTGAAAAGAGAATTGGCTCAAGCTCACTGGTCTTACCCGTCTGATATATGGTTGCTAATATGATATGATTGGCCAGACAGCTGGGGTATAATGTTGTAGCGGTGTGGCCACAGAATTTTAATTTCTTCCACAGGCTCTTTTGCTATTTTATTACTTTCCCCACTTGGGTCCATTTTTTTTTTAATTTGTAAGGAAAAAAGTTACAGTCAGATTTTAGCCCTATGGCAGTGCCACATCAGCCATTTTGTGTTCAATTTTCATTTTTGACTGTCATGAAGTCTAAGATTTAAAGCTCTGATATGAATCATTCCAAGATGTTCTGCTCCTGAAGACAACATAATAGCCAGACCTTCAGGTTCCCAGTCTGGTTATTAACGTAATTCAACCAGCCAACCAGGCAGGCAGCGATCCAGTCCATTGCTCAGCCACTGAACCCCAACAAAAAGCTCATTTCTTCAGTTATAGCAATCTTGTTTAAAGCTTTATAATTTGGGTAATGCTCTTTTAACAGACTAGTTTTCCAGAGTGCATCTGGAAAGTGTGTCTGGAAAATGGAGATGCTATGGAAAACAGAGAAATAAACCTAAGGAAAAGGGGGATCATCTTCAGATGTGTTCACCATGTTTCCCACCAGGTCTGTTTTTAGCATTTGACTACAGTCCGTTCAAGTCTACAGGCCGTCATCATTCCTTCCACTCATCTCAAAGCAATTCATCACCATCTCCAAAGTGTGTTTTGATTTATCCAGCTTATGGAAAGGATACACCCAGGGTTGGAGGTGAAATATTATCAGAGACCAGGGCTATAAAAATGAAACTCTTGGCTTTGTTTATGGATGCTCCCCAAGTTCGATACAGGCTTCTGCTGTATGCCATTCTGTTCCCTTTGTACAAAAACATGCCTTGATTCCCTTGCACAACAGATTAATTCTTCAAAGGCCTCTGAGATTCAAATCAAGTGTCACATCTCCTAGAATGTCTTCCTTGACCTTTCCGCCTAGATAATAAATGATATAACAACTCCCATTGTTTGTACTTCCTGTTAGCCAGAAAATGTCCTGTTTCGGGGGGAGGCCAGGGGGAGGGGCAGAGGGAGAGGAAGAGAGAATCTTAAGCAGACTCCATGCCCAGCATGGAGCCTTACGCAGGGCTCCATCTCACAAGCCTGAGATCGCAACCCGAGCCGAAATCAAGAGTCGGATGCTTAACCAACTGAGCCACCCAGGTACCCCCAGAAAATGTACTGCTTTGAAGTCAGTATCCTTTGTGACTCTCCTTAAGTCATTGTTTTATTCTCACAACTACATTATGAGACAAATATTAATGAAATCAACCCAAGAGGGAACTGCAGCTTCAAAATATTAAGCAACTTTCCTAAGACTACACAGTTCGTACATGGTAGAGGCAACCAAGTTCTGTGGTCTGTACTTTAAGCTTCTAAAGTGTTGTTTTCTAAAGTGTGGCCCATGAAGCACTGATGCTATGGGAGATGAGTTGAGATGGTGTAGGACTTTTTATATGAATGCTTTTCTATGTATTCATTTTTGTGAAACATACAGAGAATAAGAAAACAGATCAATTCTCAGCATTTTACCAAAGTTGCTTCATTTTTAAAATTTATTTTTAAAGATTAAAAAAAATTCTTAATCTCTGCACCCAACATGGGGCTTGAACCTACAACTCCAAGATCAAGACTTGCATGCCTTACCGACTGAGCCAGCCAGGTACCCCATTTCATATTTCTATTTAAAGGAATAAAACATTATATATCCAGGGGCGCCTGGGTGGCTCAGTGAGCTAAAACCTCTGCCTTTGGCTCAGGTCATGATCTCAGGGTCCTGGGATCGAGCCCCACATCGGGCTCCCTGCTTAGCAGGAAGCCTGCTTCCTCCTCTCTCTCTCTGCCTGCCTCTCTGCCTACTTGTGATCTCTGTCAAATAAATAAATAAAATCTTTTTTAAAAAAGTTAAAAAAAACCCACCATTATATATCCAGTTGAAGATCTCTTTGTCGATCTCCAGATCGAATTCCTTTCCAACCTTCCTTAGAGGTAGCCACTGTCCTGAATTGAGTGGACATCATTCCTTCACAAGTTTTTAAACTACTGCCAGGTATGTATTTTTTAAAAAAGATTTTATTTATTTATTTGACAGACAGAGATCACAAGAAGGCAGAGAGGCAGGCAGAGAGAGAGGAAGGGAAGCAGGCTCCCTGCCAAGCAGAGAGCCCGATGAGGGGCTCAATCCCAGGACCCGGGATCATGACCTGAGCTGAAGGCAGAGGCTTTAACCCACTGAGCCACCCAGGCACCTCTGCCAGGTGTGTATTTTTAATATACAAGATGAAGCATTGTTTTGATTGTCTTCAGACTTTATATAAATAGCATACCATATGTGTTATTTTGCAACTTGTTTTGTTCACTCCCCATTTTGTTATTGATACTTACTTGATACACACAGGTTTTGTTCCTGCATTTCAAATGCTGTGGACCATCCCATGATATCAATATGTCAGATTTATTTAGACATTTTTCTCTTGACTCACATATAAATTGTTCCCACTGTTTGATATTACAAATGATACTGCACTTAGCATTCTCGGGCATGGATGTCTCCTTGTGTACATGTGGTGGATTTTCTTTAGGATACAAATCAAGAAGCAGAATTTCCTGGGCATCTTCAAATTTACAAAACATTACCAAGTGGCTCTCCAAAATTTATCAATTTACACACACACCAGCAGTTTTTAAGAGTTTCCTTTTCTCAAAATCATTTCTTAGTTTTTGCTAACCTTGTGAGTAGGAAATGTTATTTCATGGGGCTTTTTACTTGCATTTCCTGATATTGGGTTGAAGGTTGAAGGAAGGTTGAAGGTTGAAGATCTTCTCATAAGCTTATTGTCCACTTGAATTTCTTCGGTTTTAAGTTGCCCATTTTTCCCTTTAAAAATTATTTAAAAAGTTATATCCAGTAAAGTCCATTCTTTCTGATGTACAGTTTTATGAGTTTTGACAAATGCATGGAATTGCATAATCCCCACCAAAAACAAGATACAGGACAGGATGCCCCTTTGTAGTCAATCTCTCTATCCAGGGTCCCTAGAAACTGATTTTCCATACCAAGAGTTTTGTCTTAGTCCAAATGTCCTATCAGTGGAACCATACAGTATGTATAGTTTCAATGTTTGTTTAAGATTCCTCCATGGGATGCATTTCAATAGTTCTTTTTTGGTGCCGAGTGACATTCCATTGTATGGATCTATGGCACTGTATTTATTTACCAGTTAAAGGATTGTTTCTAAATTTTGGCAATTACGAATGAAGCTGCTATGAAAGATTGCATATATAGGTTTTTGTGAAGCATAGGTCTTTATTTCTTGTGGGGAAATACCCAGGAGGAGGATTGCTGGGTGGCATGGTGGGTATATGTTTAACTTTATAGGAAACTGTCAAGCTGTTTTCCAGAGTGATGGTGTCATTTTGCATTCCCACCAGCGATGTATGAAAGTTGTAGTGGCTCAACAGTCTTATCTGCACTTGGTATTATCAGAGATTATTTTTTTAGTTTGGTCATTAGTATACAGAAACAACTCATTGTGGTTTTAATTTGTATTTAACTAATTACTAATGTTCAACATTTTTTAATGGGCACATTTGCCATCCGTGCATCTTCTTGGGTGAAGTATCCATTCAAATCTTGTCCAATTGTTGAAAATTGGGTCATGTGTTTCCTTATTACTGATAAAATAATAATCGTTAATACAAGTCCTTTATCAGAAATGTGATTTGCAAATATTTTCTCCAAGTCTGTGGCCTTTTCCCCTCATTATCTTAATAGTCATTCAAAGGACAGAAGTCTTAAATTTTGATGGCTTTCAATTTGTCAATATTTTCTTTTATGGATGGTACTTCCAGTGTCACATCTAAGCAAACTTTGCCTAACCCAAGGTTAATAATATTTTCTCCAGTCCTTTCTTCTAGAATTTTACTGTCTTAGGATTTATATTTAGGTCTGGGTTTCATTTGAGCTCATTTTTATATAGGATGAAATACTTTCTTTTTTTTTTTTTAAGATTTTATTTATTTATTTGAGAGAGAGGCAGTGAGAGAGCATGAGCGAGGAGAAGGTCAGAGGGAGAAGCAGACTCCCCGTGGAGCTGGGAGCCTGATGCGGGACTCGATCCCGGGTCTCCGGGATCATGACCTGAGCCAAAGGCAGTCGTCCAACCAACTGAGCCACCCAGGCGTCCCAGGATGAAATACTTTCTTAAAGATTTATTTATTTATTTGAGATAGAGAAACAGCAGAGTGAGAGAAAGCATGAGTGGTGGGGGAGGGGAGAGACAGAGAGAGAGAAGCAGGCCTCCTGCTGAAGAGGGAGCCCAGGCAGGGCTGGACATAGTCAGCTGCTTAACCAACTGAGCCACTCAGGTGGTCCTCTCATATTCAATATTTTTCAAAGATTTTATTTACTTATTTGAGAGAGAAGGAGGGAGAGAGAGAGAACGTGCATACGAGTTGGGGGAGGAGCTGAGGGAGAGGGGCAAGCAGACTCTGCACTGAGTGTAGACCCCATTACAGGGTTCAATGGGGGACCTGATGGAGGACCCGACCTCAAGACCCTGAGGTCATGACCCAAGTCAAATTCAAGAATCTGACACTTAACCGACTGAGCCACCCAGGTGCCCCACTCTCATATTCAATTCTTTAATGATTATCAGTGTACCTAGGTTTTCTATTTTCTTTTTGATGAATTTTGGTTGGTAATTAATTTCTTTTTATCCTCACAACCTACTCTTTTTCTCTCCACCTGATAAATAACAAATTAATAAACGTGTGTGTTTATGTTTTTTCATTTGTTTCTGTTATTGTGAGATATGCAACATTTTTATATGCATGTATTTTAATCTAAGGAAATGGTATCCTATTATATATTGTATTTCATTCTGGTCCCTACTTTTCTACTTAGCAACATATTTCTGAGATCTATTCGAGTTGCCATGAGTGAATCTAGTTCATTGCTTTTAATTGTTGTATCAGAATCCCACGGTTTATATCTACCACATTTTACCTATCTGCTTCTGTAATGAAGAGCCCTATGGTTACATTCATTGTCCTGTTTCCGTAAACAGTTCTGAAGCGAATGTTTTGTCTCTGCTTCCACCAACAGATTGTTTTCCTATCACCACATGCCTACATTTGGTATTTTATATCTTTTTAAAATTTTGCCAATCTAAAAAGTGTCAAGTGAGAGCTCCATTTTAATTTGCACATCTCTGGTTATCAGTGATTTTAAACATCTTGTCATATACTTGCTAGTTTTTTGAGTTTTTTCTATAAATTGCCTGTTCGTGTTCTTTATGCATTTTCTTTTGGGTTTGGTGGTGTCGTCTTTGTGAACTGCAGAATGCCTTTTTGCATTCTAGATGTTAATTCTGTGTTTGTTTTTGAAAGTTTCTCCTCCCATAATTCAATTACCTAATAATTTTGCCAATGATGTCCTTTGTTGAACAGAACTCCTTCATTGTGATGTATCAAACTAAGCGATGTTTTTCTTTAAAGTTTGTGCTTTTCAAGTTTTTAGAAGAAGTTCTTCTCTATCGTGAGGTCACAAACATATTCTCTTATATTTTATTAACATCATTGTTTTACTCTTCCTATTTAGATCTTTATATATCTTCCTATTTAGATCTTCCTATAAAGATCTTTAGATCTTTAGATCTTTGTGGAGTTAGATAGGGTCTCGGTGTATTTTTCTTCAAATACATTTTTCTTCAAAAGCTGGTTTCCCCAATAATCTTTTTCCTTCATTGATTTGTTTTGCTACTCTATTCCATAGTTCTATTATTATTGAGGCAGTCTTTCTCACTTCCTTTATAAGGTTGACTTAGCCATTCATAGGCATTTATTTGTCAATATAAATTTTAGTTAAATTTATTTTCAAACAATCCAGCTGGAATTTTGATTGGTATTGTGTTAAATAGATTAAACTGGGGGGAACTAACATCTTTTTTTTTTTAGAACTAACATCTTTATAATAAGTTGTCCCATTGAAGAGGATGGATTATTTTTTTCATTTATTTAAATAATATTGTGTTCTTCTATGTCTTTTATGAGAGATTTTCTTCATAAAGGCATTAGTTAATCTCACCCTTATATTTACATATTTTTTGTCATTTGACTAGTCTCACATTTGATTATCTTTTGTAGTTGGTTATTATTTGTGCAGATAAATAATTTTTGTAGGTTGTTATCTGGCAACCATGCTGATTTCTCTTATTAACTGTACTACTTCGGTTTGTTTGTTGAATCTGTTGCCATTGTTTTTCAAATTATATTCTCACCATATAATAACGGGTTTTTAAAAAGATTTTATTTATTTATTCAACAGACAGAGATCACAAGTAGACAGAGAGGCAGGCAGAGAGGGGCGGGGGAGGCAGGTTCCCTGCTGAGCAGAGAGCCCAATGCGGGGCCTCGATCCCAGGACGCTGGGATCATGACCTGAGCCGAAGGCAGAGGCTTTAACCCACTGAGTCATCCAGGTGCCCCCAAATAATAATAACAGTTTTATCTCCTTTCCGATCCTTCCATTTTTCATTAACTTATTTTTTCTTTATACCACTGATCACAGCTGACAATAAAATGTTAATGGTAGCAATGATAGATGGGAGAATTATGATCTTGTGTCTGATCTTAAAGAGAACGAATCTAAAGTTTCTCCATTGGGGCACCTGACTGGTTCAGTCAGGGGAGCATGTGATCCTTGATCTCAGGGTTGTGAGTTTGAGCCCCATGCTAGGTGCGGACATAACTTAATAAAATCTTTCAGAAAAAAAATTTAAAAAATAATTCTTCAATAGTTGTAATACTGGTTTTAAAAAACATATAACTTTTAACAGGTCAAAAATTTTTCCTTCTATTTCTGGTTTGCTAAAGATTTTTTTTCTTTTTTTTTCTGTCTTCTTTCTTTTCTTCCTTCCTTTCTTTTTAGAGAAAACAGAAAGGGTAATAATATCTTTTTGTGTACTTATGCGCCAGGAACTATGCTATGTACTTAAATGCATTGCTCCTTTTTATTCTCACAGGCACTTTAAGAAATATATAATATTAATCTCCATTTTACCCATGAGGAAATAGAGCCTCAGAGAGGTTCAATTTTAATACATTATCCAAAGAATGATGGGAAGATGGTACTCAAACCTTGGTTAGGCTTCCTTCAAAGGCAGAGTTTTAATGAAATGCCAACATCAATGCATCATTTAGGGCCTTCTGTATTAAGCCTTAGTAATTTGCACTTATCTCTTTAGTCCCTTATTTACTTCTTTCTTTTAACTCTGAGTATGATCAAACTTATCAGCAAGCTCTCAGGGATGACCATGACTTCTGATTTACTTGACCAGCTTTATTTCTACTGCTCCCTGAGCTCCCCTTTCAACCTCTGACCTTTCCATCAAACTCTACGTGCACATTAATCGGAGAAGCAGTAATAAATCACCTTCTCAGTTAAATTTTTCTCACACGAGCCAGGATCCAAATTTTATGTTAAACATTGAGGAATGTCAACAAGTCAGGATGTTTTTGCTTAAAAATCTCTATTTTAGTATTTTTTAAAGTTTTTATTTTAGAATAATTATACTTTGACAAGAAGTTTTTTTTAGAAAGCATATCCAGGGATGCCTGGGTGGCTCAGTCAGTTAAGCCTCTGTCTTTGGCTCAGGTCATGATCCCAGAGTCCTGGGATCAAGTCCTGCATCAGGCTCCTTGCTCAGCGGAGAGCCTGATTCTCTGCCTCTGCCTGCCTCTCTTCCTGCTTGTGCTCTCTTTCTCTCTCTTTCTCTCTGATAAATAAATAAATAAAATCTTAAAAAAAACAAAAACAAAAACCTTGTCCAAAGAGGTCTTCTGTACACTTTACCCAGTCTCCCCCAATGGTATCATTGTGTAGAACTATAGTACAATATCAAACTAGGAAATTGTGTAAAGGTCACAGAGATTACTCAGATTTCACCAGTTTCCCATGCAGTCATGTGTGTGTATGCATGCGTGCATGTGTGTGTCTGTGTGTGTGTGTGTAGCTCTATGCACCTACATGACGTGTAGATCTGCATGATCACCACCACAGTCAAGATACAGAATTGTTCCCAGAGCCCCTCATGATACCACTTATAGCCACATCCACCCCCTTCACCCCTACCAATCACTAATCTGATCTTCATTTCTAATTTTGTTATCTCAGTAACATCATTTAAATGGGATCATACAGTATGTGACCTTTTGGATTGACATTTTTCACTCGGCATGATTCCCTAGAGACTCATCCAGGCTGTTGCTTGTAACAATAATTCCTTCTTCCTTCCCTCCCTCCCTCCCTTCCTTTTTTAGAGGGAAAGAATGAGGAGAGGCGGAGGGGGAGGGAGAGAGAGAATCTTAAGCTCAGCACGGAGTCCCATGTGGGGCTTGATCTCATGACCCTGATATCATGACCTGAGCGGAAATCAAGAGTTGGACCGTTAACCAACTGTGCCACCCAGGCACCCCAATGGTTCATTGCTTTTTATTGTTGAGTGTCATTTCATGGTATGGATGCACCACAGTTGGTTTAACTATTCACCTACTGAAATGTATCTGGATGGTTGCCAATGTTTAGCTATCACAAAGAAAGCTGCTATAATTATTAGCACACGTTTTTGTGTGAATGTAAATTTTTATTTCTCTGGGAAAAAAGACTGAGTTCAATTTTGGATGTTTTTTGTCTGTGGACAAGGTAGCTGTGTTGCACGACTCCAAGAGGTAATATTTATATGGTCATCTATAAAAATGGCTACCCTCACTTTGGAGTTATATAGTACCCAATCTGCACAACCATATACAATAGTCTCATCTCTGGAATCCAGGTAGAAGTGTCCAAAAGACAACTGGATATAAGCTTGATATTTGGGAAGAAGGATGCCTGGGTAACGTTGGCATAGATTTACATGGTTAGAGGTAGAGAACACAAAGAAATGTACATTGAGAAAGAAACACATGCTGTGAATAGAACCAACACTCAGTTGTAATCAAATGTATGATTCAGTTGGATTCTTTCCATATACCTATACTCAAATATTACAAATACCTGTTTTATAGTAGCTAGGCTCTTCTCTATATCATTCTATACATAATGCTGCATACAATAGCATCTGTACTGAATCGCTTATAGCTCAATTACAGATTCCTCACTTCCCTAAAAATCAGATAATTCTAAAATTAGCAAAAACTAATATGTCTACAGGTCGATTTGGTTGAAAAATGACCCCAGAAAAGTATTGCCCAACAAATGCATCCAAAAGTTTTACAAGAAGAGATTAGTTTGTAAAAATGGGCAAAGATTCAGAAGTCTTTATCTTCTTTAGTTAAAATGAGGAACTCCTCCTAAGCTGTGTTTATTCTTATGCATTCATTCTGCATATTACTGTCATGAATCTTTCTAGTCTCTTTAAAAAACATTTAATGTCTCGAAAGGATGTCAGATTGAGACTGAATTATGACACAAAAATTGAACCTTACTTTTAAGAGGACCACCTTTGCTACTTTTGAATTAATCCCACTGATTTTTGTGAACTCTTGCTAGAGGGTACATAATGTGACTAAATAACTTGACAATTTGAACAAAACAGGTATTTCTGAACCCATATTTTTTAAGGAGTGTTGACCTTCAACGTCAAAGTGTGATTCTCTTGGAATATCTGTTTACCCATCTACTCCTTAATTCGTGAAATCTTTAGGTGCTGAGCCAGTGTATAAATCAGGCATGGAAATAAACTTGTTATGTTATAAACATAACTTACTTCTGCTCAAATTGTATTACTCAGTTTAATCACATGTACTTGTATTGGTTTGTGTTTTTGTTTTTTTTTTTTTGAGAGAGAGAGAGAGAGAGAGAGAGACTGAGAGAAAGAGGATATGTGCGAGCTGGGGTAGGGGGCAGAGGGAGAGAATCTTAAGCTGACTCCATGCTCAGCATGGAGCCAGATGCAGAGCTTCATCCCACAACCCTGAGATCACGACCCGAGCCAAAATCAGGAGTCAGATGCTTAAACCACCAAGCCACCCAGTCACCCCCAATTTAATCACTTTTAAATCAATAAAAAGATTGTGCTAGTTTTCCCTCAAAGAACTAAAATTTACCACCACTGAGAAGACTCAAGCTAATGACCTATATAGACTGTGAGGATATTCTTTTTTTCTTTTAAAGATTTTATTTATTTTATTTGACAGACAGAGATCACAAGTAGGCAGAGAGGCAGGCAGAGAGAGAAGAGGAAGCAGGCTCCCTGCTGAGCAGAGAGCCTGATGCGGGGCTTGATCCCAGGACTCTGGGATCATGACCCAAGCTGAAGGCAGAGGCTTTAATCCACTGAGCCACCAGATGCCCCTGTGAGGATATTCTTGAAGACAAGTCCCACAAAGTTTTGAAATGAGTATAATAGAGTTGGTCAAGATGGCTTCTTTGAAGGACTGTTATGTGTATAAATCAATTTAGATACATTATTTGATTATAATAGTTGTATGCTTTCTGTGGCAAGAACATGGATTTTGTATCAGGCATACCTGACTTCAGTTACTGATTTTACCTCTTAAATAGATTTAAGACAATGGGCCATTTGTTTATTTTTCTTTTTTTAGGTTTTTCCCCAATTTTTTAAAGATTATTTATTTATTTATTTGAGAGAGAGGCAGTGAGAGAGAGCATGAGCGAGGAGAAGGTCAGAGAGAGAAGCAGACTCCCCGTGGAGCTGGGAGCCCGATGCGGGACTCGATCCCGGGACTCCGGGATCATGACCTGAGCGGAAGGTGTCGTCCAACCAACTGAGCCACCCAGGCATCCCTTCCCCAATTTTTTTATTCTAGTGAAATACTCATGACATAAAATTTACTATTTTAATCATTTGTAGGTGTACCATCAGTCATATTACATACATTCATATTGTGTGTAACCACACCACTGTCCATCTCTAGAACTCTTTTCATCTTGCAAAACTGAAATCCATACCCATTAAACAACAGCTCCCCAAGACTCCCTCCCCCAAGCTTCTGGTAACCTCCATTCTACTCTCTTTTGCAATGAGTTTTACTCTCCCCCCCACCCAGATTCTACATATAAGTTAGATCATGCATATTTGTCTTTCTGTGTATGGCTTATTTCTTTATCTGCTTGTCCGTTGATGGACATTTAGGTTGTTTCTATACCTTGCCTATTGTGAATAATGTTACAGTGGACATGGGAGTAAAGATCATTTCTTTGAGATAGTGGTTTTATTTCTTTTGGATAAATACTCAGACTGGGAATTACTGGGTTGTATGGTAGTTCTATCTTTAATTTTTGAGGAATCTCCATACTGTTTTTCATAGTGGCTGCCCCAATTAATGGCTGCACAAATTTAGAATCCTACCACTGGTGTATTTCATTGATTCCCACCATCGGTGTATTTCATTCAATGTTTATTGGGCCACTTGTTTATCATTTCTAAGACTGTTTCATCACCTGATAAAATGTATATGATAATAATACCTACATCAGAAATGTTTTGTGAGAATCAAATGAATGAAAAGTACTTATTTATTTATTTATTTATTTTTAAAAGATCTTATTTATTTATTTGAGAGGGAGAGAGAGAGAGCAAATGAGAGAACACAAGCAGGGGCGGGAGGGGCAGAGGGAGAGGGAGAAGTAGGTGCCCGCTGAGCAGGGAGCCCAACACACAGGGCTTGATCCCAGTACCCTGAGATCATGACCTGAGCTGAAGGCAGATGCTTAACTGACTGAGCCACCCAGGCGGCCCCAAAACTATTTAGTATGGTGCTAAATATGCACCATTTGAACACCAGATTATTATGAAGCACTCCTGTCTGAGAGTCAGTCTGCTCATGGAGACTTCCCACTGATGTCAAGAACAGTTTCCTTTAAGAGAGAAGCCCAGGCAAGGTGAGAGTTATTACATGGTGACTCAGGCCTCATGAATGGTTCCTGGGAACCATGAAGGCTAAGTGTCATCCACACAACCAGGTAAAATTCAATCCTTCATAATTTGGCAAGTGAAAAAACTTAATCTTATTTTGTATTTAATTCCAAAATATCATCTTGAAGAAATATTTATATTGCTAATGAAGACATGTACTATCTAAATCTTGGGATTTATCATGGGATGGGGTCACTGCTTAGAATTCTGATTACCCTACCAGCTCAGTCAGTTTCCTCTGGCTGATTTATAATGATAAATACCCCATGAAATGTTTCTTCTGGCAATGGCCTTCCTCATTTACAATGTCTTCTACAATCAAAGAGGAAATACCTCATTGTGTATATGAACTTGATATTAATTTTGTGGTCAGCTCAAGTTTTTCTGTCCATGGTCTTTCCATTTAAGCAATCTTCCTCCTGCATGGCAGGACAGGAGTCGAGTGTGCAGGAGACTTGGGAGACCTTATTTCAGAAGGGTTATTAATCTCCACAGAATCACCTGTTGGATGGCATTCTTCCACACTTCTTTGTCAGAGGGAGAGACAGAGACAGACAAAGAGGAGAGAAGTGAGGGGGAGAGAGAGAAAGAGAGAGAAAGGGTTATATGAAGATGGGAAAATGGGAGGAGACATAGGAAAGAACCTGAATCACTATCATTGCCAGAAGCTTAAGTGAATGGTTTATAACTTTTGGGGGTCAAGTTCTTTCTCTAAGATTCCATGGAAGCAGAAATTTGGTGGGTACACATACACAGGAAATGTCTCTTCCCATTTCAAAGTGTTCTTATACAACATGAAGTACATCCTTAAGCCCCAAGTCAGTCAGAAGTCAATAATAGTGACCTCCACATCATGAAATTCCATCGCAATCTCTGCAATTCATGTGACAATAATTCGAGCATCATTTTGTAAAGATGTCTACACCTTAGAGTTGACTGATTTCCTAGTGTCCCCCATGAAAACTTCTTCTGTCCCCACTTTCTCTGGATGGGGCTCAGCCATTTCCCAAGCTTCACCTGCGCCTTCTATGAAAAGTTAACTTTATTTCCTCTCCATTTGGAAAACTCATGAAATTTACAAAATCTCTATCCAAAAACACACACATATATGTATATCCTCTCAATTTCACACTTGATGTTAAAGGTACTCATGTGCTATTTATAGTCCATCCATAGACCCAAGATTCTACATCCCTGTCTTAGCGGGAATCTGGTCTCCATGTATGAAGTGGTTTCAGGCATCTGGCATTTATACTTGGTTCTTAAATTGATTATAGTGACTAATAGAATCAAAGTTCGAGGTTTTTAAAGAACTGTATAATCTGGCCTTAGATCTTCCTGCTTTAACTTCATTTTGGAAATAGTGCTCAAATCTCCTATGCCAAAGACATCAGTGGCTCACACAGAGCCCTGCAGAGCCCACTCTGGGAATGTGTAAGCCAAGTGTAGGCCTTGGTCTACTGTGGTCAGCAGGGGACAAAGTCAATGTGTTTTATTACTATACTAAACTATGAAGGAAACTTAGTCTCCTTCCACTAACAATAGTATCTTCTGGGTTAATCAGTTCTTTGGGATAATTCTCAGTGTTTCAGAGTTTCAGCCCTAGCACCACTAGGTCCTTCCTCCTCAAGATATGACAGAGAAGGAGGAGCCATTTGGCATGGGCATCCCTGTGTGGTTCATCATTGGCCTCTACACAAAAGTACTCAGTAATGCTCCCACTCCTTCAACACTGGGCACCCTGCAAATCAGAAATCCAGGACTTGTGAAATACAGGGTTTATGCTATCAGTCCATTTAAACCCAGACTTGTTCACCACCTTGCTGTCATGACCTCACCTTGACCCCTACCTGCCTCTCAGGTCTTCTGGATGTCAGCCGCATTCTCCATCTAGCCCCTGGATGAGGCTATCCTCCTCCAGTCTCTGCCATGGGGTCACTTTGCTCCTCAGTCGTGGCCCCATGGCATGTCTGTTGGCTCTCCATTCAGGTATTTTCCATGTCTTCTACTGGCAACATGTGGAAACTTCTAGATCAGTCTATGCCAAGTAGGAGCTGAGGAAGTCATGGCTGCCTCTCTCTGCCTAGATATGCCTGATATCCATCTCTTTTCTGTTATGATCACCCCTTGTTAGTGAGGGGGAATTCAGGAAGGTGATGCCTCAGAGCTCCATAGACCAAATTGGGCAAAATTCCACCCTGTTTTCAATCCTTCCCCCCAACACTTGGTTGTAAAATGTTTGTCAAACCTTCACAACCCCTCAGGTTCCATCCTTATGATGGTGGGGTGGATGGAGGGAGGAAAACTACTATCTAGCCTCTTATTTTTCCTTTTTTCTCTCTTTCATCTCTCAGAATGGTTCACTTTTTTTTTTAGAGTTTTTATTTAATTCCAGTTAGTTAACATACAGCCCAATATTAATTTCAGGTGTACAATGTAGTGATTAGAATATTCTACTTTTTTCCCTGGGAAGTGTACCCTTCACTTGTATCTTGTCCTGAGTTTTCCCAATCTAATAAAGCTCGGGAATGCCAGTCAGCCGGGGCTGGCCTCTTAAAAAAAGGGCGGGGACGACTGGGTGTGCGACTCTTGATTTCCTCTCAGGCCATGACCTCAGGCCATGGGATCAAGCCCTGCATCAGTGCGGAGTATGCTTCTATCTCTCCTTTTGCTCTTTCCCCTGCTTGTGCTCTCTCTCTCTTACTCTAAAATAAATAGGTAAAATCTTTATTTAAAAAAAAAAAAAGGAAAACAACAACAACCAAAAACCCCAGCTTCATTGAGGTGTAATTTACTTGCCATGAAATTTATCTATTTTAAATTCAGAGTCCATTGACTTCTTAGTAAATGTATAGAGTTGTATAACTGTCACCATATTTCCAGTTTTAGAACCCTTTCATTATCCCAATACAATTGTTCATGCTCATTTATAGTTAATCTGCTTTCTCACCCCAAGGCCCAGATAACCAATCTGCTTTCTGTCTCTATGGATATGCCCATTCTGGACATTTCATATCAACTTAATCATACAACACGTGGCATTTGGTGTCTGGCTGCTTTTATTTAGCATGTTGTTTTTAGGGTTCACCTGTGTTTCATGTATCATGACTTCATTTCTCTTCAAGGCTGAATAATATTCCATTGTATGAATATACCACATTTAATTTATCTGTTGGTAGAAACTGGGCATGTTTCCACTTTGGGTTATTGTGAATAGTATTGCTTTGAACATTCATGTACAGGTTTTTGTTTGAATATCTGTTTTCAATTCTTTGGGATCTAAACCTAGAAATGGGATGGCTGAGTCATATAGTAATTATATTTATCTTTTTCAGGAACCACCAAACTTTTCCCACAGCAGTAATAGCATTTTACGTTCCCACTAGCAGTGTATGAAGGTTCCAATTTTTCCACATCTTTACTGACACTTGTTATAACCATTCCAGTGGGAGTGGCAGGCTTGTTTCTTGTTTCTGTGTGGCTCAGTCAGTTAAGTGTCCGACTCTTGATTGCTGCACAGGTCATGATCTCAGGGTCATGGGATCGAGCCCTGCATCAGGCTCCATGCTCAGTGTGGAATCTGCTTCAGATTCTCTTTCCCTCTCCCTCAGGTGCCCCTCAAAAAATATTTCTTGAAATAATAACCGATTTTATTCAATATGAGTATAGTCACATGCAAGAAAATTAGGGGGCACCTGGGTGGCTCAGTGGGTTAAGCCTTCAGCTCAGGTCATGATCTCAGGATCCTGTTGATCGAGCCCCACATCGGGCTCTCTGCTCAGTGGGGAGCCGGCTTCCCTCCCTCTCTCTGCCTGCCTCTCTGCCTACTTGTGATCTCCCTCTCTGTCAAATAAATAAATAAAATCTTTAAAAAGAACAAGAAAATTAGATCACTTGGCCAGAGAAATTAGAATCAAGAGGGTAGGGAAAGGAACTAAACATGAAGGGAGGAGTGAGGCAAAGTCTCCCACAGAGTTCCTTCCTTCCTGGGTTATCCTACAGACCTGCTGCTAAGGTCTAAAGAACAGTGGAAATACGAAAAGGAACAATGGATTTCCGGTTACATGAGGCCAAATCAAGGAATCTGGCCCACACTAGAGGTCATTCTCCCTTGGTTTACTCTCAAAGGAGATCAGCAGCCCAAAGGATCCAAATGAGATAAAGACACCAGGGTCAACTTGGCCTCCCCCAGCCTCCCATTCATCTCTCAGAGACATGCTGTAAGTTCTGTAGACTCGTCATCCCACACAGAAGGAAATACCCATCAGGTCTGGGGAGGTGTGAACTTTGGGCTTGCTATATTTTATATCCTTTCTGCCCCTGTATTCAGCACCCAGAGGCAGCTCATACTGTGAGGGCCGGCCATAATTCCCCTATTCAGATAGTCCTATAACCCACGACCAACTTCTCTGCTGAAGCCTTGGACTTCTTGCTGGGCCAATGCTGGGGCAGTCTCTAAATTGCTGTGCCTGTACTCCAGGGTCTGGCAGTTTTCATTTTGATCCTCACTGGGGCCTCCTTGGATCATGTCCAGCCATGGCCAGTCACACCAGGCACAGCTGTTACGTGATAGCGGATTGGCAAGAGCAACAAAAGAAAGGCAACATGGGCTCGAAGCATATAAAGAATAGGATTAACAGGCGGGAGCCAACATTGGTGAAACACAGCATAAGGCTGTAACATGGTGGTCGAATAAGAAGTCTCCCTGTGCAAGATGAGAAGGTGGGAAAAGAGCGAGTCAGAGTTCATGACTGTTGTTTCTGGGGGAAGATGATGCCAAAAAATGATGCTAAAAAGTGGTTCGTGAGAACAAGGACATCAGAAAATTAGAGGACCATCTGGAGTTTGGAGAGTTTTTTATTTTTTTAAAATTTTATTTATTTATTTGAAAGAGAGTGCACACACATGTGCATGCACGAGAGAGAGAGAGAGAGAGAGAGAGAGAGAATACGCACGAGCAGGGAGAAGGACAAGCAGATTCCCCCACTAAGCATAGATCCTGATGTGGGGCTCGACCTCAGGACCCTGGGATCATGACCTGAGCTGAAGGCAGACATTTAACCGACTGAACCATCCAGGCGCCCCTGTGTGATAATCTTTCTAACGAACTCTCCTTAGCTGTTTATCTCGCAGTCACTTTTTAAGAATTTGGAATAAATATTTCGCTTTCATCAGAATATCCCCTTAAACACATATGGCCAGCTCTTTCTTCCAATTTATCTACATCATTTTTTTTAAAGATTTATTTATTTGCCAGAGATAGAGAGAGTACACACAAGCAGGCAGAGAGGCAGGCAGAGGCAGCGAGAGAAGCAGGCTTCCTGCCGAGCAAGGAGCCCGATGCGGGACTCGATCCCAGGACCCTGGGATCATGACCTGAGCCGAAGGCAGCGGCTTAACCAACTGAGCTACCCAGGCATCCCTATCTACATCATTTTGCAGCATGCAATATTCAAGAACATTCCAATATCTGGTATGAGCATGAATGGCAGACCTTTGAATAACCTTTCCATACCTGAGAGATTGGGTCAAAGAATACAGGCTTGTTTCTTCTTTCTATTCTCCCTGCCTCCCTCTTAGTTGGGGGGGGCTCTCACCATATTCACCTGAGCTTTTTTTTTTTAAGATTTTATCATTTATTTGACAGACAGAGATCATAGGTAGGCAGAGAGGGAGGCAGAGAGAGGAGGAAGCAGGCTCCCCACTGAGCAGAGAGCCCGACGTGGGGCTCGAACCTAGGACCCTGGGATCATGACCTGAGCCGAAGGCAGAGGCCTTAACCCACTGAGCCACCCAGGCGCCCCTCACCTGAGCTTTTAATGATCTCCAGATTTCAGCTCTGATCATGATATTTCCCCCTCAAACCCTCAGTCACTGTGGCTTTATAGTGGAGACGTTTGATAAATAAGAGTTGAAAAGAAAGAATGTTTGATATAAGATTAAACAGAAGTATATCCTCCACTGTCATGTGAATAATTCCATTTTCCAAATCAATGAAAGAATAAATCATTTGAAGGCATACTTTACCTATTTCGTTGTTTTCAAAAAATACGGAGCCACCCAGGCGCTCCCTGGAGAGTTTTTCATTAAGAACTTATAAGACTGGGTGTCTCAGCCAGGTGTCCCAGTTGGTTAAGCCGCTGCCTTTGGCTCAGGTCATGATTCCAGTGTCCTGGGATCGAGTCCCACATTAGGCATCTTGCTCGGCAGGGAGCCAGCTTCTCCCTCTGCCTCTGTCTGCCACTGCCTGCCTGTGCACTCTCTCTCTCTTTCTCTGACAAATAAATAAAAATAAAATCTTAAAAAAAAAAGAACTTATAAGACTGATCAAGAAAGTTCTGGTATCAGTTCTCTGTTCACTGCATGGCTCCCTTTTACAGTGTCAGGCCTGTCAGTGGTGACCTTTGGCGTGACCTTCAGAAATTACAGTCAGAAGGCAGACTGCCACAGAGAAAAAGTTAGGCATCATCAATACAGAATTATTTGAGACTTTTGAGTTTTAGCGCTTTAATTTTAAGTAGAGGATAATGACTAGAGGCTAGCTTCCAACCCACCAGTCCATGTAGCAACACAGGTTCAGAAAATGTCACACAAGAACCTTTCAGACAATATTATGGGAGAAAAAAATGCAGAGCAAGTTAGTGGCCATAAAGAATTTACGGGGTCCTATTAAAACAGAGTGAAGTTATGAGGGTCAAGAACAAAAAAAAAAAAAGTCACAATCTGAGGGATGAAAGAATTGTGCACCTGAATGGGTGACTCACATTCTAGGAAAGTGGTAAATAAAATAGTCAAAGGATGAAAGTGAATACTGGACGGTACTGACTTCATAAGAAATTTATAAATCGTCCCTATGGGCTTGTAATTGACTTTGCTGATGGGAAATTTATAAATAGAAATGTGTATAATAAAGGAAAAGCTGCCTGTTCTCTAGTCATAGTTCTAAGCAGTGAACAAAAAACTGCAGAAATGATTTTAAGGCAATGGTCCCATGAAAACACTATCCAAGGTGGGAGGTGAAGGGGCACCTGGGTGGCTGAGTTGGTTAAGCATCCAACTCTTTGATTTGGGCTCAGGTTATGGTCCCAGAGTCCTGGATAGAGCCCCAGCATTGGCATCAGGCTCCCTGCTCAGTGGGGAGCCTGCTTCTCTTTCTCCCCATACCCCTCCCCCTGCTTGTGCTCTCTCTCTTTCAAGTAAATAAACAAAATCTTTTTAAAAAATATGTTGTGAGTTGAAGCTGGTTATACTAACATTACCAGTCTCATCCCCATTTTCCTATGAGTTATTGGTGCTGAAAGAGACACGAGGGAGCAGTGGGAGAAAGGGGGCTCCTGTAGACACCTAAGCAGGGACAATCCTGTCCCTCAGATTAATTTCATATGCAGAACCAGCTCCAAATCAAACGGTTAGACAGAATGTACTGAAATGCAGAGAAAATTCTTAAGCAGCAATCAAAAAATAATGAGGGTGATTTTTTATGAAATGACATTGGATTCAACCACAACGTGGTATGTGGGAAGAACATTGGCCTAGGATTGCTGCCAGTTCTATTCCTCAATCTGCCGCGGCCATGCATGGCCGACAACCAACATATGACACTCCCTCCGAAGCCTAAATGGCTGCGACAAGATCAAAATATGGAAAAACGTACGTTCCGACAGAATTCAGAGAAGGGAGCTATCCACATGATAAAGCCTCTGCATGATTCCTGTCCCCATATCCTATTTGTTGCCTCGTGAGATCACAGGTGAAGTGACCCTATTCCCACTTTATCAGAAATCTTCTGGGGGCGCCTGGGTGGCTCAGTGGGTTAAAGCCTCTGCCTTCCGCTCAGGTCATGATCTCAGGGTCCTGGGATCGAGCCCCGCATCAGGCTCTCTGCTCAGCAAGGAGCCTGCTTCCTCCTCTCTCTCTGTGCCTGCCTCTCTGCCTACTTGTGATTTCTCTCTCTGTGTGTCAAATAAATAAAATCTTTTTTAAAAAAGATAAATCAAAGATAAATGAAGTTAAGCAAAAACCTTGTAGTCCAGAGTCTGGATATTAGACTAAGAACTCTTATTATTCCAACTGAAGAACCGAATAAAACAAAGACTTCCTATTGCTTTGTTATAGTTCCAAGCTCCAGTGAACAGAGAATCATGAGTATGGTTTGAAACCATTCAAAGCAGTGTCAAAGTTGTAAGGTGAAACTGCTCAGATTAACACCATCCTTCATTTCTTCTGTATTTTTCCCATGTTTCTTTTGCTGCCCAAGGTATCTTTCTCTTGCCTGTGATTAAGAATTGTGTGATTCACAGCAAACATCATCTTCAATGGGGAAAACCTGAGAGATTTCCCCTGAAGGTCAGGAACAAGACAAGGATGTCTACTGTCACCACTTTTATTCAAAGTTGTACCGGAAGTCCTAGCCTCAGCAATCACACAAAAGGAAATAAAAGGCATCCAAGTTGGTAAGGGAAAAGTAAAACTTTCACTATTTGCAGATGACATGATACTCTATGTAGAAAACCCCAAAGACTCTACCCTCAAAGTACTAGAACTGATAAATGAATTCGGTAGTCACAGGACACAAAATCCGTATATATAAGTGTTGCATTTCTATACACTAATAATGAAACTGGAGAAAGAAATTAAGAAAACAATTCCACTTACAGTTGCATCAAAAATAACAACATACCTAGGAATAAACCTAACTGAAGAGGTGAGAGACCTATACCTCGAAAATTATAAAACACTGGTGAAGGAAATTGAAGATGACACAAAGAAATAGAAAGACATTTCATGCTCATGGACTGGAAGAACAAATATTGTTAAAATGTCTATAATACCCAAAGCAATCTAAGCATTTAATGCAATCCCTATAATACCAATAGCATTTTTCACAGAATTGGAACAAACAATCCTGAAATTTGTATGAAATCACAAAAGACCCTGAATAGCCAAAGCAATTCTGAAAAAGAAGAACAAAACCACAGGTTGTCACAATTCTGGATTTCAAATTATATCATAAAGCTGTAGTACTCAACACAGTATGGTCTGGCATAAAAGAGACACACAGATCAATCAAACAGAATAGAAAACCCAGAAATGAACCTATAATTATACGGTCAATTAATCTTCAATAAAGTAGGAAAAATATGCAATGGGAAAAAGACAGTCTCTTCAACAAATGGTGTTAGGAAAACTGGACAGTGACATGTAAAAGAATGAAACTGGGCCACTTTCTTTCACCATACACAAAAATAAATTCAAAATGGATTAAAGACCTCAATGTGAGACCTGAAACCATAAAAATCCTAGAAGGCAGTAATTTCTCTGACATCAGCCAAGGCAACATTTTTCTAGATATGTCTCCTGAGGCAAAGGAAACAAAAGCAAAAATGAACTATTGGGACTTTATCAAAATAAAAAAGCATCTTCACAGTGAAGGAAACAATCAACAAAATTAAAAGGCACCTCACTGAATGGGAGAAGATATTTTCAAACTACATATCCCGTAACAGGTTAGTAGCTAACATATGTAAAGAACTGATGCAACTCAATACTTAAAATATAAATAATCCAATTTAAAAATGGGCAGAAGACATGAACAGACATTTTGCCAAAGAAGACATACAGATGGGGTGCCTGGGTAGCTCGGTTGGTTGAATGTCTGCCTTCAGCTCAAGTCAGGATCCCAAGGTCCTGGGATCGAGTTCTGCATCGGGGTCCCTGCTCAGCCAGGAGTCTGCTTCTCCCTCTCCCTCTGCAGCTCCCCCCTGTTCACGCTCTCTCTCTCAGTCTCTCTAATAAATAAGTAAAATCTTAAAAGAAAAGAAAAAGATATACAGATTGCCAACAGACACATGAAAAGACACTCAACATCACTCATCATCAGGGGAATGCAAATCAAAACTATAATGAGATATCATCTCACACCTGTCAGAATGGCTAAAATCAGCAACACAAGAAACAACAAGTGTTGGTGAGGATGTGGAGAAAAAGAAACCCTCTTCCATTGTTGGTGGGAATGCAAATTAGTGCAACCACTATGGAAAACAGTATGGAGTTTCCTCAACAAGTTAAAAATAGAGCTACCCTATGATCTAGCAATCACACTACTAGGAAACACGCACTACTATTTACCCAAAGAATACAAAACTTGTAGTTCAAAGGGATAGATGCACCCCATGTTTATTGCAGCATTATCTACAATAGCTAAGATATGGAAACAGACCAAGTATCCATCGACTGCTGAGTGGGTAAAGAAGATGCGGTATATATACACAGTAGAATATTATTCAGCCATAAGAGGGAATGAAATCTTGCCATTTGCAACAACATGGATGCAGCCAGAGAGCATAATGATAAGCAATATGAGTCAGACAGAGAAAGACAAATACCATCTGATTTCATTCATATGTGGAATTTAAGAAACAAAAAATGAGGGGTGCCTGGGTGGCTCAGTGGGTTAAGCCTCTGCCTTCGGCTCAGGTCACGATCCCAGGGTCCTGGGATCGAGCCCTACATCAGGCTCTCTGCTCAGTGGGGAGCCTGCTTCCCCCTCTCTCTCTGCCTGCCTCTCTGCCTACTTGTGATTTCTCTCTCTGTGTGTCAAATAAATAAAATCTTTTTTTAAAAACCCAACAACAAAAACAACCCAAAGAAAGAGAGAGAAGGAGAGAGAAAACCAAGAAACAGACTCTTAACTGTAGAGAACAAACTGATGATTACCAGAGGGGAGGGGGGATAGGGGTTGGGTGAAATAGGTGTTAGAGATTAAGGAGGGCACTTGTGATGAGTACAGGGTGATGTATGGAATTGTTGCATCACTATATTGTACTCCTGAAAACTAATATAACACTCTATGTTAGCTCTACTGGAATTTACAATTAAATTAAATAAAAAAATAATCGCATGGGTCATAGTACTGTAAAATAATTAGACCCATTTTCCCATGTGACAAATACATTCACTAAGGCATTTTTGCATCTTGCTCGGAGGTCATATTTGAACAACAAAAATCAAGAATGGTTCCCAAAGTATCAATCTGTTAGTCTGTGCCAAGTAAGACAGCGGAATAAACATAACCAAAGTAGTCAAAGAGAGTCAATTTGATGGCAGCATATAGGCCTGTCCTGGTTGTGGAGACTAACAGTTATCTGTAAATCTGTACTTCTACTTGGAAATAAAAAGTATGGGCTATGTTTAGATATTTGGTTTTTGGGATTATATCCAAATTAGATCTTTAATAAGAGACACTCTAAATCTTTAGGTCATGCTATCTCCATCCTCAAGTATCACTGAATTCCAGGCAATGCATATTTTTTGTAACTGACCACATTTGAAAATCCTGGCACAGAGCAGATAACTTATTTTCCTGTTGATGAAAGCCCAGGTATAACACTTAGGTTGGAAATACACATTCCCAGACTTCATCCCAGAAAATACAAGACCTCAAAATGGGAGTTGTCAAACCAGTATTTTCCTATTGTCTTTGCCAAGGATGAACAATATGTTAACAAAAAGTTGAAATGCATCCCCTTATGTTATAACATAGAGTTTCATCTTGAAGAAGTAGTTTATACATTGGCAGTTGGAGAAATTGATCTATGATAGCATAGAATTCAAGACATACGAGAGAATTATTAAAAATAGTAAATTACATGACTGAATCACTTTCCATATTCCATAAAATTTTGGAACAGGCTTAATTAATCCATAATGAGCCGAAACCATGAAAAATGAACTCAGAGACTTGACAGGACTACAAAGACCAAAAGTAAGTACTTTTTATTGTGCCTTGATGTAGTTACTGAGAGTTTTACTGAGTATATATAATTTTTACCTCATTGTTGAGCAGCCATTGTGGCAGGAAAAAGAATTTGGTTCTCAATACTTGTGCTTCTTCTTTTTTTTTTAAAGGATTTTATGTATTTATTGGAGAGAGAGAGAGAGATAGCGAGAGAGAGAGAGCAAGCAGAGGGGCAGAGAGAGGGACAGGGAGACTGTGCGCTGAGCACAGAGCCTGATTCAGGGCTCCATCTCATGGCCCTGAGATCATGACGTGCGCTGAAACCAAGAGTCAGATGCTCAACCAACTGAGCCACCCAGGTGCCCCAGTACTTGTGTTTCTTAAAGGATAGAGTGAGACAAAGAGATTGTTCCATTTGGTTTTTGGTTATGACAAAAGTTATTGAAAGACAGCCTTTGGATGTATATTATTATTATTATATAATTTCTTTTCTTACATGTCTCTCTGCTCATATGATGCTAAATGCCTCATTTGAGCTTGGTGAGATTGGCCAGGCTAGCTAGACCTAGAACTGGACCAACCACAAGAGGATGATTCAGGCCGGTAGAGAGTTGACATCAGGGAGATCCCAGGAACCTGGTCATTGGCCACAGGCACTGAAGTCAATATACAACACTCCCACTGACTTAAGTGCTTATGGATGGATGAATGGATAAAGAAAATGTGTGACACACACACAAACACACACACAGATACAACCTGGAATACTATTAGTCATTAAAAAGTAGGAAATCCCACCAACTGCAACAAAATGGCTGGACCTTGAGGGCATAATGCTCAATGAAATAACTCAGACAAAGACAGATAATGTATGTTCTCACTTACATGTGGAATCTCAGAAAACCTCATAGATACAGAGTAGACTGGAGGTCACCAGAGTCAGAGGTTGGAAGGTGGGCAAAATGAGTGAAGGGGGTCAAAAGGCACAAACTTCCAATAATAAAATAAATAAGTCACGGGGTTGTAATATACAGTGTGGTGACTATGGTTAATAATCCTGTATTCTGTATTTGAAAGTGGCTAAGAGAGTAGGTCTTAAAAGCTTTCATCGCAAGAAAAAATTTTGCAACTATGTGTGGTGATGGATGTAAACTAGACTCACTGCGGTGATCATTTCACAACATATACAAATAGCGAATCACGCTGTACATCTGAGACTAATATAATGTTACATATCAGCTATATATCAATTTTTTTAATGTCAAACTTTTAAAAGAAAACACAACTCTCAGGGTGCCTGGGTGGCTCAATCGTTAAGTGTCTCCCTTTGGCTCAGGTCATGATCCCAGGATCCTGGGATCAAGCCCCACATCCGGCTTCCTGCTCAGTGGGAAGCCTGCTTCTCCCTCTCTCACTTCCCCTGCTGTGTTTCCTCTCTTTCTGTGTCTCTCTCTGTCTTATAAATATAAATATCTTATAAATAAATAAAATCTTTAAAACAAACAAACAAACAAATGAACAAAACCACAACTCTCCGATCTCCAGGAGCATTTGGGGTTGGGAGTCATGGTGAGACTCTAGTTCTATAGGAACTGAGTGCCAAGCCAAACTCAGACATACAAGAAAGTGTATTTATAGGAACTGTGTGCAACTCAAGTGGTTTTATCAATTACAACTGTATCAGAGCCCTATTACCAGATCAAAGTGTAGAAATAGAGCAGAAGCATCAAACAGACTGATTTTATGAGTGGATCATGGGTAGAGTTTATTATAGTGTTCTGTCTATGGTCTGATTTTCACAGGAGCCTGGAACAAGGTTAATCCTATCAGTAGGATACCCGTGGCCCTACTCATGGTATTGGAGACCAAAATTAGTTGAATCACTGCTCACTAAATCAGGAGTTGCAAACTATGGCCCACTGCCTGTTTTTGCATGGTTCACAAGCTAGGAATGATTTTGACGTTTTTAAGCTGAAACAAATCAAAAGAAGAATAATATTTTCATGACACATGAACATTTATAAAATTCAAATTCCAAGGTCCATAAATAAAGATTTATTGGAACAGAGCCACATCCATCTGTTTATATATTCTCTGTGGCTGCTTTCATGTTACAAGGACAGAGCTGAGTACTTATGACAGATTCTACATGGCCTACAAAGCCTCAAATATTTATTATCTGGACCTTTGCAGAAAAAGTTGCCAACCCTGGTTTAGTGTCTAAACTCCACTGATACGCAGAAATCTCATAGCTCAATCATTAGGGCCTAATCATGTTTAATTCCCTAAGAGGTTGCATTCAATTCTGATTGAAGTAGCGGAGAGAGAGGTTAGCAATCAACAAGAACGATGTGTTTGTGACTACTGAATCATTGTCAAATACAGTTGGATGAAACAAGGTAGCCTTCTACTAGTCTCTGCCTTTCCTTGCCCTGCTCTGACAGAGGCTAGGAGGATTCTACCTCCTGCATCTAGTGAGCCAAACACAGCCTGCAAAAGCAGGATATTAGGCATTCCATCTCGCTAGTATGAGACACAGAATAGACATGGCTGTCCACGTTCCTCTATGTCTGGCGTGTGTTCGCGGAACAGTGTCCTCTTCTCTGACATGACAGCGTTGGGCTAACTTCTCTGATTGGCTTTTCACCTTGGTTTTCTGATTAGGGCTATAATTCTCACCTTGAGGCGGGATCTTCCTCTGAGTTCCAGCTTGATGAGAGGGTGCTCTGATTCTCCAAGAAATCCTTTCTACTGTCCTGGTCCCTGGGAGCCGGATTCTGCTCTATATGGCTTCCTCTTCTAGCTGGCATCTCGCTCTAATCCCAGGAGACCATCTGATACCAGGTCTTTCCCTCAAATGTTTAGTCCTGCTGCTGTCCCTTACCCCAGCACCAGGACCTGATCGTCCTTTGAATATGGCTCAGGTTTGCCTCATTCTTCAAACTCTGATTTCATGTGCTACCCACAGTCTTAAAAGTATAGTCCTACAACTGAGTTAGCCCACAGAATTTCAATCAGGCCCTTTCCAAGATTCTTTGGAATCTACACCTTTCCTCTTTTTCCTTTTGCTAAGGTCCCAGCATGCATCATGGTACAGTCTGTATTAATTATAATAGCCAACAGATCATAGAGAGTCAGACCTGGAAGGAATCTTACAAGTTACTTACAGATGAGAAGACCCATTCTCAGACATGAAAAGGGAATATACATATCAATTCAGTCTAAGAACTAAGGAAGAAGTTGCCCCATATCTTCCAGGGAATGCCTTGGAAATAAAAGCTAAATTAAATGTGGTAAATTGTCTTTAGCGAGTCAATTCTGAATTTATTTTTGATCCATCATTTTTTAAAAAGATTTTATTTGGGGCTCCTGGGTGGCTCAGTGGGTTAAGCCTCTGCCTTCGGCTCAGGTCATGATCTCAGGGTCTTGGGGTTGAGCCCCACATCGGGCTCTCTGCTCAGCAGAGAGCCTGCTTCCACCCCCCTCTCTCTGCCTGCTCGTGATATTTCTCTGTCAAATAAATAAATAAAAATTTTTTAAAAGATTTTATTTCTTATTTGTGAGAGAGTGAGAGTGAGCGCCCACGAGTAGGGTGGGGAAGGGCAGAGGGAGAGGGAGATGCAGGCTCCCCACTGAGCAGGGAGCCTGATGCAGGGCTCGGTCCCAGGACCCTCAGATCATGACCTGAACCCAAGGCAGATGCTTAACCAACAGAGCCACCCTGGTGCCCCAATCCACCAAGCCAAATAAATAAAAGTAAGGAGAAATCAAAATGACTAAATAAGTCCTCCCCGCCAAAGGAGGAGAAAGTGGAGGAAACCCATAATTTGAAGCCATATGCAAGTAGGAGAAGTTTTGCTAAGGTATGCCATAGCCTATCGCTTCAGTGCCCTTTTTCATTTCTTATCAGTCATCTCGCAAACTAACTCCTTTAATGCCTAAGTCTTTACAAGGAGAATCTCCAAGTCAAATCTCCCATGGTACTTGTTCAGTTACATTCCAATTTGGCAACCAAATCAGGTACTGATCAAATGAGAAAGGATCGCTTATCGCCACTTCTGTCTCTACCCGCAGAGGCTAAAGAAGAGGAGAACTGTGGTGCTCGCTGGCAACCGTCTATAGAAATCAGGCAAAAATCCTGTGCTATCATAGGAACTTAGTGGTGGAGTGGGAGTGGAGATTTGTGTAGAACCGAGCTCCCCTGGCTATATTCGGAACTATTTCCCTGTAGGGGCATCGTCCGTATCTTGTGTGTGATTGCTGAGCGGGACCACAGCAGAGCCAGTCCAATCAGTTAAGCAATCTTTAAGATCTAGCAATGCATTTTCCCTGTGGGTTCATGATGCTCAGTCAGATGTTTGAAGATGCTGAAGATGGCCAAACCGATTTGATTGCCATGCCTCAAGGTTCAAAGTAGCTCCCATGCATAGCTAGGCATTGGTCACATTTATCGTAACCGCTCGTCCCCTGCCCTAATACTTCTAATGTATAAAAAAATTGATAACTCTTGGTTATGGCCAAGCACATAGTAGACAGAATAAGTATTTGTTGACGGGCGTTTAATGACTAACTGTACAAGTTGCAAGAGAACAACACATTGTCTCGAAAGTGGAGGACACCTTAGATTAGCCCAGTGGTCCTTAACAGGGGATGACTTTGAGACCCCGTCCCAGGGGGCATTTGGCAATGTCTGGAGACATTTTGGACGGTCACAGCAGAGAGTGGCCTTCACCCAATAGATGACACAGGAATGTCACCAAACATCCTACAATGCGTAATATGTCCCCTTTAAAAACGAAGTATCTGGTCCAAAATGTGGAGAGTCCAAGGTTGAGAAACCCCAGATTAGACTGATAAGAGATATGGAACAATTGGCTCTTTAAAAGTGGATAAGGAGGAACAAATAAGTAAAGCACAGAGGATTTTTAGGGGAGTGAAACTGTTTTGCAGGACACACTGATGGTGGCTACACACGCCATGATACATTTGTTGAAGCCCATAGAATGTGCAGTATCAACACTGAATCTTTTTTTAAATATTTATTTTTTGAGAGAAAGAGTGCACCTGCAAAGAGGGGGAGGGGCATGGGGAGAAGGAGAGAAAGAATCCTCAAGCAGGCTCTCTGTTGAACACAGAGCCCGACGCAGGGCTCAATCTTATGACCCTGAGATCATGACCTGAGTTGAAATCAAGAGTCAGCCGCTTAACGGACTGAGACACCCAGGCGCCCTCAACAGTGACTCTATGGACTTTGGGTGGTTAATACTAGTCTGTGTAAGTTCATCAGCTACAACAAATGGCACAGGATGTTGGTAGTGGGGGAGGCCATGCGTGCATGTGGGCAAGGGGTATATGGGAACTCCCTGTACTTTCTATTCCATTTTGCTGTGAACCCCAAGATAGTCTTCACAATGGTCTGTCTTTTAAAAAGTAGATGAGTAGCTGGAGATAAAATTTTGGCTTTCAAAGCCAAATTTTGGCTTTGAATGATCAGGTTGTCTTTATTCTGATATTTTGGAGGAAACTGGATTTATAATGTAAGAATTACCTTATGCTTCAAACTGACAAATTTGTCATGAGACATATTTTCCTAAATTGACTTTTTCTTTCCGTGTAGTTTTTGTTAAAAAAGACATTATTTCCATCAGCCACCTTAATTAAGAGCAATTTCCAACTGCAGTTGTGGCACTCTCAAATGTATGTTTTCTCCAGCTTGGAGCCTGGTTCCATGATAGGTTTCTGAAACCAAGGTTCCAAGGATATTCAGGAAAACTTACTTGGAATGTTCCTCCCTGTTTACCAGCAGTGGAGAGCTGAAAGAAAGCCCCTAGTGAACTGGTTTTGCCATGTACATGAGAGCAATTATAAATTCACTTAAATCCAAATATCAAGATCTAGAAAGTTCTGTGACACAGGAAGGGAAGAAAAGAGTACTAATGAGAGAAACTTCAGTCTTCAATCTGCTAGACTTCCTGGCAAGGGTAGTTATGACTATCTGCTATATCCAAAATCCCATTCACAAAGCAAAGAGCAGTATGATCTTGTAGGTCCAAGTTATTTCCAATAGACCAAAAATAGATTCAAGGCTATATTAAAAAATATCCTTTTTTTAAAGCAAATATTCCTCAAATTACTGAAATCTAAACATTATTGAGGACTTTTAACATTTGCTTGTGCTCTCCTTATTTTTTTCTTTTTTCAAGCTTCAGAAATCAAATGTCAAGCACTGTAATAACAGAGTACGAAGATTATAAACTGAAACTCATGAAAGGGCAGGGAATGTGCAGAACTCTGAAAGTGACAGGACATATACAATCTGTATGTCCAACTGTTAAAATGATAAGAAATAGTTTATCCAAAAAACAACATTATTTACTGCCTAGCATTTGGAATTTCATGCTATTATCATGGCCCACATATCATTGTGACTTTTATGAAAGGGAAGATTTTTCGCTTTTGCCAAGTTCAAATACCTAGCCAAATATTTCATTCCCAGGAATTTTTTTTTCAGTACCTAGAACCATAGTCTGTTACTATGGATATAATTTATGAATCAGAAAGACCAGCTCCTTCCTCTGCTGGATTCCTCAAGGTCAAGGACCATCTCTTATTCATCTCATAGCACAATGTCTACACCATGCACTTCCTGGCATCACCAGGGAGATAAATGAATGTGTATTGAATTTTATTGACTATATGAACATTAACTACTAATCATTCACACGTGAAAATCGGATTTCAGTAATTATACATCATTAAACCCTACCCTGTGTTCGTTTAAGTTTCATAGGTTTAATTTAGATTTTCAGGAAATAAGAAATGGTTTTCTCATATATGACTAAAACTTCCTAAACTATGCTCAGTGGATATAATTTTTTACTTTGAAAACAATTATGATCAAGAAGTGTCCTAACATTTTTACCACGTGAATTATTACGTAGTTAAGGGCACCGGAACTCCATCAATGTGAAACATATATAGGATTTGTAGACTCGTGCTAGATTTACCCTAGGTTTCCCTTCCCTAAGCTGGTTCCTGTCTGATCATTAAAATTAGTACACTGTCAGCCACCCATCAAATGTCATTTCAGTTTGTTGAATTACTTCTGGTAATAAGATCACCAAGATCAGCCGGAATTGCTGACAGGAAAAGGATTTTTTCCATAATGATATTCAGAGGATTCATTCAGCCCTTACATTCCAATTATATTTATTGATCCACGGCTTAGAATATTATACAGAATTCATTTTTTGAATAAGCATACTATGAGGGAGAACGTCAATTTCTAAAATGGCATAGGAAGAAGAGACTTTTCTTTATAGAGCTAGAATGTGGTATATGGTTGTCATTACATATCTTTTAGGAAATCATTACCACAGACAGATGGACAATTTAAAAAACCTTGATGACAGCTGAGCAAAAGCCACTCAAGACAGAGAATCCTAAGTTCTAACTTCACTGAGTTCTAATTTGCTGTACAATGTGAATCTTGGTTCTCTCTCCTTAACTGTGGAAGGAGAAAAAAAAACTTGAATTATTTTTCTACTAATGCCTTCAGAAGGAAAAGTGGTAACAACCATTTGTCTTTAGTAGGGAACAGAGTATTAGTGGCTTCTGTATTTTTACCATTTCTTTCACAAGAATAAGAGAAACGACTTGAAAATTGAAAATAAATACACAAAGAAAGATCCACCAAAACGTATACTTAAACTACGGCAGTGACAACAACAGAAAAAACAAAGAAGGTGAGTATTATTCACTTGAGGTGGCTCTAACCTGTCCCTGAGTGCAGACACTTGCGGTTGTAGCCCATGAAGACAGTGAAGGTTTGTATCTTCTAATTTAGTGATCCTAATTTAGTGTACATAATAATCACCCAGAAATTTGTCATAATGTAGATTTCATGGGCACCTGAATGATTAAACTCTGTTGATTAAACATCTGACTCTTGGTTTTGATTCAGGTCATGATCTCAGAGTCATGAGACTGAGCCCTGTGTTGGTCTCCATGCCGAGGGTAGAGCCTGCTTACAATTCTCTCTCCTTTCGTCCCTACCTCCTCCTCTCTCTCTCTCTCAGAAAGGAAGAAAGAAAGAAAGAAAGAGAGGAAGAAAGAAAGAAAGAAAGAAGGAAAGAAAGAAAGAAAGAAAATATAGATTTCAGATTTTCTAGGCAGGAGACTGTGATGCAAAACCCATATTTGAAATTGGGATCTTGTCCTGTCCTCAAGTGGTGTTTCTAAGTTTTTCTTAGATTGAGATCTAATTCACATGCTGTTCAAATTCACCCATTTAAAATGTATGATTCCAAGTTTCTTAGTATATTTACAGAGTTGTGCAACCATCATCACAATCTAATTTGAATATCTTCATCACCCCAAAAGAATACCCATACCATTTAGTATCACTGTTTATTCACCCCTTCCCCCAGGCCCTGGCAAACACTCCTCTACTTTCTGTCTCCAGAGTTTTGCCTATTCCGGACATTTCGTATAAATGGGATCATATAATAATGTGTTCTTTCTGTCAGGCTTCTTTCACTTAGTGTTTTCAAGGTTCATCTGACTAGAAACATCTATCAGTACTTCATCCTTTTTTTAAATAAAGATTTTATTTATTTATTTGACAGACAGAGATCACAAGGAGGCAGAGAGGCAGGCGGCGGGGGGAGCAGGCTCCCCACTGAGCAGAAAGCCCCATGTGGGGCTCGATCCCAGGACCCCAGGATTATGACCTGAGCCGAAGGCAGAGGCTTTAACCCACTGAGCCACCCAGGTGTCCCTCAGTACTTCATTCTTTTCAGGGTCAAGTAATGCTGGTTGTGTGGCTATAACACATTTTTTATCCATTCTTCAGTTGATGGACACTTGGGTTTCCCTGTTTCTTGAATATTAGGCATCGTGCTGCTATAAATATTCATATTCAAGTTTCTGCATGGACATGGTTGCTAAGTGCTTTTAAAAAAACTATAAAGCTTTATTAAATTGAGGGAACATTTCTATTTTTTTAAAGGATTTTATTTTATTTTATTTTTTGACAGAGAGACAGCAAGAGAGGTGACACAAGCAGGGGGAGTGGGAGAGGAAAAAAAAAGCAGGTCTCCCACTGAAGCAAGGATCCCGACGTGGGGATCAATCCCAGGGTCCTGGGATCATGACCTGAGCCGAAGGCAGACACTTAATGACTGAGCCCCCCAGGCTCCCCGAGGGAACATTTCTAATTGAATACTTTTTGTAGGTAGTCATTGGCAGTCCATACAAAATGATGACAGAGTGGTGGCCAGCGACTGGTAAGGGTTAAAGGCTTTCAGAGGAACTATGATGATAGACTAGGTCACATTCTGTGGCAGCTAGAAAAGACCAAACAGAGACCAAAAAAAGAATGCAACTTTTTATCCTTATTAATAGAAAAAATATAAAACTGAGGGACTGGAAGAAGCAAACCAGACATCCATCTCATTTGCCTTCTGACATGGTCAAGAGAATAGTTTATTATACTAGTTTTTTTTATTATACTAATTTTAAGGCAAGAAGAGGAAAATTCAGGTGCAGTTAACCTAACCAGTTCATTGTGTTAGAAAAATATCAAAATGCCCAAGAGGAAACAGATTCGTTAGAATAAGAAATGAAACTCAAAATATAGAAAGAAGGGGAGAAACGGTGTTATTCCCCCACCCTGCTGGCACATCACGCAAGGAGAGAACAACTCACATAACACCTAAGCTATACTGTGCTTTTTGTTTCTAAATCTACGGTGGGTGTCCTACTATCATCCACGTAGAGTTTAGGCCTAGAATAGCCTAATCATTAAAAACTTAGGCTTTGTTATCTCTCCTATTACTAAAAATATGATCATGAGTTTAATTTATTGAGACCTTATTCAACCATGTTTCTCTAGTAGCCACAAAAATGAACCATTTTTTACATTTTTTAAAGTTGTATTTATTCATTTGAGAGAGAGAGAGAGGAGGAACAGGGGGGAGGGTCATTGGGAGAGGGAGAAGCAGACTCCCCGCTGAGCAGGGAGCCTGATGTGGGGCTCGATCCCAGGACCCTGGGATCATGAACTGAGACAAAGCAGATGCTTAACTGACTGAGCCACCCAGGCACCCCAAAAATCAACCATTTACAATTCACTCTTTTTCTAGCTGCCTTAACCTCTCGCAAGACAGCCAGCTAGACTGTGAACAAACTCAGATTTAGTTGTCAAAAAAAACTGATTCTTAAAAATTTATCACTTTGGGTGCCTGGGTGGCTCAGTCGGTTAAGTGTCTGCTTTGTCTCAGGTCATGATCCCAGGGTCCTGGGATTGAGTCCTACATCGGGCTCCCCGCTCAGCAGGGAGTCTGCTCCTCCCTCTCCCTCTGCCCCTCCCCCTGCCTGTACTCTCTCTCTCAAGTAAATAAATAAAATCTTTTTAAAAAATCTATCACTTTGGGTAATATTGACTGATCTTTAGGCCTTCTCACAAACCTGGTTCTATGGTTCTTCTGGAGGTCAAAGTAGGCTATGGGGACCTCAGTTTTTTTCAAATTAGAAAAAATTAGTAATAAGGATGAATACAGCTCTGTTGACTTATCAATTTAATAGTCAGCATCACTATTACAAAAGGAGATTAAGATATGATCGTTGCCCAGTAGAGCCAATACTCTCGCTGGAAATAGCAAGACGCATGCATCACAAAGTTTGAGAACACCATAATATATTATCTCTGCCAAAGGAATTCAGACATGGGAAAGATAAACATGGGCTCAAACAGTTAAAGATGACATTGTGGATAAAGTAATATTTAAGCTGGGTCTGAAGTTCAGGGAGGATTTGATCAGAGTAAGGGAAGAGTATTTCTGGAATGGGCAACGGTGTGAACGACCACAGAGCTGAAAGACTGAACATAATGTGGAATGGAGGACAGTCTCAGGAACAAGAGAGAAGCAAGGCTCTATAAATTGGAGAGCCAGATTATGATGAGCCTTGGAAATTAGGCAGACATCCAGAAGCTGCTCCTACTCAAACTGGGAGAGTCTCACCAGAGCCGGGTGTGTCCATCTGGATTTTACTCAAAGACAGCTGCCTGACTGTTAAAGAAGTCAGAACCCAAGCATGGGGATGTAGGGAAGAGGGTGGATGAGGAACTTGCAGATGGGGCCCATCCCATTCAAAGAATAATTAACAAGTGCATTCCTGACATTGGTTCGGGTGCTTTCGGGGGTGATAAGGATGAACAAGAGTCCCCGATTTCATGGAGTTTACCGGGCAGACATGCGTATTACTGACACCTAGAAGAAAGTCATGAATGTTTTAAGTACAAACAAGGAACAGATGAGGGGACAGAATTAAGCATTAAGTCTATCACGGTAAGAGGAAAAAGTGACCTTTCCTTTCAATACTAACAATATCAGATTTTAGCTCTGGGGAGCGTGTTTGGTCAAGGTAGGGGAACCAACAAGTATGATGGAACGAAGTAGGATGTGTTTGGGGAAAGGCAAGAAGCTTAGCGAGTAGGATGCACAGAAGAACAGTAGAGAGTTGGGTGAAAGCTGAAAAATTTGAAAAAAAGAAAAAAAGCCAGAAAGAGGAATTTGGACTAGCAGATGATTCGTAGTCACTGTAAGTTCTTGAGGGGGAGTGAATTGGCATTCTCATATTTATTGAATCTCCTCTATGAAAAGCCCCAGGCCACGAAGGACTGTGTATGAGCAATTAGCCTGGCAACAGTATAGAGAACAGATCTGAAAGAGGGTGATACTGAGGTCAAGAAGGTCAACCAGGAAGATGTCTATTATAGTAATCTAAGGGTAAAGAGACGAGAGCGGAATAGTGGGAGGGAAAAGGAGAGAAAGGAATCAATACATGAGCCACATTTCAAAGGGAATTGTGTTAAGACTTGCTGGCTAATTGCATGCATGCTATGAAGTAGATGAGGGAGTGGGAGATGCCTGATGTATAGAACCCCAGTGATTAGGAGACTCTCAGTTTCAACCGACAAACACAGAAATTATATTGCAGGAACTCACTGAGTTGGGGTGGCTGGGTGCTATGGTGTTCATTTATAGGTTTATTTAAAGTGTCAGGAGACCAGTACATCTTTGGATTCCTCTGACTAAAACATGGATCTGGGAGATATTTGAAGCCATGAGAGTAAATGAGTTTCTGAGGAATGAGGGAAGGAAGGAAGAAAGAAAACAAATTTTTTTGAATGTCTTTTATGTTCCAGATGATGAATGTGAAGAAGAAAGGTAGAAGTGTGAAGAGTAGAGTCTTGGGCAAAAGTCCAAAGTTAAGGGACAGGAAAGGGGTCAACAAACAAGAAGGACTAGAAATTGTCAAAAATGTAGAAAGGAGGGGGCGCCTGAGTGGCTCAGTCAGTTGGGCATCTGCCTTTAGCTCAGGTCATGATCCCAGGGTCCTTGGATTGCACCCCACATGGAGGGGAAGGGTCCCTGCTTAGCAGGGAGTCTGCTTCTCCCTCTCCCTCGGTCCCTCCCCCATTCATGCTTGCTCTCTCTGTCTCTCTCTCAAATAAATAAATTAAAAATCTTTGTGAAAAATTAGAAAGGGAATTTACATATAGTGCTGTCTCTGAAAACAAAGAATAATTTAAAGAATACAGGGAAGGAACAAATAATTTGAGTGTTCAGAAAGATTAAAACTAAGCATAACGTCTTCGCTTTTGGTGAGGATCCTTGGTGACACTGAATTCAATTCCATCTCACAAATACTTCTTGCACATCTCCTGTATACTTAGCATCAGAGGCCTAAAAACACCCTCATGGAGAATACAGTCCAGAAAAAAGATAAGTAAACTGTCAATTACAAGATAATCTGTAAGTTTAACATGGGGAGACATAGGGCACTAATGTAGCACATAAGAAGGGCCTTCTATCCCAGGCTGCAAGGATCTGGAAGGCTTTCAGAGGAAGTCACGTTTAAACCAGGACCTATGGGATGAGTTGAAATTAGCTAAATGCAAGGCAAGGGGTGACAAAAGCAGTAAATACCCAATGTGGTGATCCAGAGAGAAAAGGAAATATGACCACTCAAACAACTGAAAGAAAGAGTGGTCTGTGTGAGTGATTTTGTAGAGAGATTGTTGAAGAGGTCATCAGGGGCCGCTGATGAAGAATAATATAGAGCCATATCAAAGACTTTGAATTTAATCCAGATTGGTATTGGGAAGCTGCAGAAGGGTTGAAACAGGAGAACGATTTAATTGATTTTGCTTCAGAAAGATCCCTCTGAATGCTTGAGCACTGGGGCAGGATCAAAGTCAGGTTGACCAATGATGAGACTATTTCAGCAGTTGTGGGGAGAGATGATGGTGTTAGGAGAAATGGAGAGGAGTGGGTGGACTCAATAAATATGTAGAAGGTAGCACTGACAGTGCTTGGTAACACATTAGTGTGGGAGATTTGAGGAGACAGAAGAGCCTAGAATGATGCCAATATTTTTGACAGAATGGATGCCAATACAGGGGCCACTGGCTGAGCAGTTTTGAGAATACAATATGATGAGTTCAGTTTTGAACATGTTGACTTGAAGGTACCCACTGGACATCCTAGGGCTGGTTATATGGTAGGCAGTTGGCTAACCGTATCTCAAGTTCAGGAGAGAGATTTAATTCAGAGTTGAGATTTGGGGGACAATGGTAAATGGTTGGTATTTGAATGCTTGAGAGAAAATGATATCCCTGGGTGGGGGGTAGAGTAGGTTGGTGTTGAATGAGAAGATAAGATGTCTGAGGACAGAACACTGAGCCATACAAACATATAAGGGCTGGGCAAAAAATGGGCAGTCAAAAAAAAACCTGAGAAGGAAGTGTGTGTGTGGCTCAGCAAAGAAATAAGGTGGAAATTTCAGAAGTCAGTACCACAGGGCTTTTCTAATGGAGGAAGCGTATCTCCCTGGATGATAGAGCAGGGGGAAAGCCAATGCAGGGGAAAACAGTGCAGATGTGGCTAAGGAAGGGATAAATACTACAGCAAGGTCTTTCCAGAAATAGGGTAGCTGAGGAGTGAAGACTCACCGAGGAGACTCTTCTTCCTTTAATAAGGACAAGAATGATAGGAGAATGAGTATGGAGAAAGGAGCTGGGCTGTTGGTAGCAAAGGAAGCTCACACTGGATGGCCAAGACTTACTAGTGAAGTAAGAGTAGAAGTTTTCACAACGCACGTGTGTCAGGAGATGGAAAAGAAATTAGATGGAAGAAAAGGTTGTGCCTTAAATGGCTTAAAGTTGCAAATTTCACCATTCCTGACAAATATTCACTTATAAGTTAGCTACTTTTAAGTAATATTTATGGATATTTTAGTGGTTGCCTAAAACGTCAGGAAATCTAAAACATCTTAGATTTTCAGGACCAGAAGGTGCAGGAGATACGAGGCAGAAAGTAATATTTTCTGATATTCCTCTTAGTAGAATAAGCCTGGTTTACACAGTCTAAAAGAATATATCTGGGGTGCCTGGGTGGCTCAGTCTGTTAAGCAATCGGCTCTTGGTTTTGGCTTGGGTCATGACCTTAGGGTCCTGGGATTGAGCCCCATGTTGGCTTCTGCACTCAGCAGGGAGTCTGCTTGAAGCTTCGCTCCCTCTGCCCCTTCCCTCACTCTCACTCACTTTCAAAATAAATAAGTAACTCTTTTAAAACTTTTAATAAAAAAGAAATTTAATAATAAAAGTTCTAATTTTGATATGGTATCAGCAGTTATAATAGTTCCCACTTCATGAGTACCTACTATATTCTAGGTCTGACACTCGTCACTTTATACTCCATGATTCTCAACCAGGGCATCTATTCCCACTACCACCGTGACCAACCCCCTCAAACCTGGGGACTTCTGGCATTGTCAGAGGATATTTCTGATGATCACAATTTGGAGGGGTAGTCATGGGTAGAGGCCCTGGAGGCTGTTACATAATCCTAAAATGCACAAGACAGGCTCCCACGAAAAAGCAGTATGCCACCCAAAATGTCAACGGTGCCAAGGTGGAGAAAACCATTGACATTAGAGAGAACTATAACTTCCTTGCTGGACTGTTGTGAGAATGACACAAAATGATAGGTATAAGTCTCTCTACTATAATCTGATGGAAAATTGGGGAGCTTAAATAACTTGCCCAAGGTCACAACACAAGGTCTGAAGAAGAACCAGATTTTGAATCCTAGCTGCCTGAATCCAAAGTCAAATTTTAAACCACTAAATGCATTGACACGTCATATTCAAGACGTTCAGACTATCATAAAACCCAAATATCCCTTGTGAAAAATTTTTCCTAAAAATATATTGGTTACTACACTGAAATCTGCATTTCTCCTAAGCTTACCTAGGACCCATCCCTCAACTCTAAACCTGTTCCATCTGAGAATAACACAGCAGCACTTTCCTATAGAAAACAGACTTGAGTCAGGTACATCAGATGCAGACATGCCAACATGACATGATTTACCGCTCAAGGAGGTCTTCCAATTGAAACATTTTCATGGGATGGCCAATGGCAGCTCCATTCTCAAATTCTATCCAATGTCGCCATGATGAAATGGATTCTTTCTGGGCTTTGGATTACAATTGGACTTCTGCACCGACACCATCCATCATGCAAACTACCCAAGTGCCTCTCGACAATCATGAGGCAGGACCCAAACTCCAACCAAAGTACACAAATATAGATTAAAAAGTCCTCAGTGACTATGGAGCTTTGGTGGGTTTTCTTTTTTTGTTTTGTTTCGTTTTTGTGACTTTTGAATTTTTGCTACTTTTGTACAAATGGTAACAGTGAACTTCTCCTTTGGGTGACTGTACCACTATGGGGGGAGGCAGAATAACTTCAATTCTCCCTAGAAAGGAGTCAATTTTTGCAAAATGCCTGGCCTCCATGTTGAACATTCTCCCAATTTGTTTCCTTCAGGGTATGAGTGCAAATAATTTTATGGTTCATACCTTCTTCTCATATGTATTTCAGGTGACCTGCTCATCCCAGTTTTTCCGCAACTGTTCTGATTTCAAACTGAAATCGCGCTTCCTGGGAATCCCTTCAGTCCCGGGCAATAGCAGTATTGGTCGCCCTAGATATATCCAGAGATTAATAACTAACACTAGAGATCAAAAGCTGATATTACTGCTATTTGTTGAAGTTCAATCAGAAGAAGGTTTGGTATCGGAATTCAGCTCGAGGGGCGCCTGGGTGGCTCAGTGGGTTGGGCTCTGCCTTCAGCTCAGGTCATGACCCCAGGGTCCTGGGATGGAGTCCCTCATCGGGCTCTCTGCTCAGCAGGGAGCCTGCTTCCTCCTCTCTCTCTCTGCTTGCCTCTCTGCCTACTTGTGATCTGTCTGTCAAATAAATAAATAAAATCTTTAAAAAAAAAAAAGAATTCAGCTCGAGGAACATTGATTGTCATTTTTGGCCCTCACCTGTTTTCGGCAAAGATGAATTTTGAAAGAGGAAAATCCAGTCAAACCCTGATATTACAACAATAGGTTGTTGGTGGGATCTCTCACAGGATCCCATTTGGCAGCAAGCAAAGGATTTCACACTGTAACCCGGTAGGTGTCGATTCTAACTGCGTATAAAATCACCTGGGAGGGAGGACTTCCAAAAAGTCTGGCTGCCCAGGCTGCGCACAAGACCAATTCAATTAGAATCTCTTGGGGTGGAACTCAGGAAGCAGTGCTTTTAAAGTACCTCCAACTGTTAAGATATACAGGCAGGGTGAGAATCATTGTGGTGGTGATGAAGCTTCCTTCTTCTTCACTGTGCACATGGCTTGTGAGGAGATGATGTTGTTAGCTACTTATGTTGTATGACTGAAGGATCCTAAGAAGGTCTCTGCTGCTCCTCCCTCCCCAACAAATGTTGCATTATCCAAACAGTACTATTTTTTTTAAAGATTTTTTATTTATGAGAGAGAGAGAGCAAGAGTGTACAAGCGGGGGATGGGAGGGGGAACAGAGGGAGAAGCAGACTCCCCGCTGAGCAGGGAGCCCAACTCGGGCCTCGATCCTAGGACCCCAGAATCGCGGCCTGGGCCAAAGGCAGACCCTCAACCAACTGAGCCACGCAGACGACCTTAAAATGGGACTATTGAGGATCAACAATCTTCCTCTGGAGATACATTAACAAAGGCAGGCAGGAGCAGAAAACAGTAACTATTAAGTTTTAGAAGGATTTTCTGCCTTCAGGAGGCCCCGCTTCAACTGTTTGGAAAGGCTCACCCACCTTTATATTTGGGTCTGACCCAGAAGATGAAAGACTACATAAGGGATAACATTGTCAACCATAAAATGTTACCATGAAACAGGTCTGATATCAAAGAAGAGGTAATATTGACCCCTGTGTGTATTGCAGTGTTATTTACAATAGCCGAGATGGGGAAGCCACCCCAGTGTCCGTCCAGTAATGAATGGATAAAGAAATCGTGACACAAACACACACACATACACACACACTGAAATATTACTCAGCCATGGAAAAGAAGGCAACTGTGCCATTTGTGACAACACTATGGACTCAGGGGGTATTATACTAAGTTGAAATAAATCAAAGGTAAATATCATCTGATCTCTTTTCTACATGAAATCTAAAAAACAAAACAAACAGCAGAGTCTTAAATACAGAAGACAAACTGTTAGTTGCCGGAGGAGAGTGGGGTGGGAAGAGGGGTGAAACCAATAAAGAGGATTAAGAGGTATAAACTTGTAATTATACCTGTGACTTGTAATGTAAGTCACAGAGGTGAAAAGTACAACATAGGGATTACAGTCAATAATATTGTAATAACATTGCTGTATGGCAACAGATGGCAACTACACTTAGGGGAAGTGCTGAATAATGTATAGAATGTTCAGATCAATATGGCAGATGCCGGAAGTGGATATAACATGCTATGTTAATTATACTTCAATAAAAAATAAAAGTAAAGGTGCTTTTACAGTGGGCTGGGTCAGAACAAGGCCCCAAGAGAGTTAGCCACTGGGGGTTGAGCAGACAAGAGGGGAGCAACCCAAAACGTCATCCAAGTCACAAGCATGATTAAAAGGTGAGACCTGGACATGAGATCAGGCCACAGATGTAATCTAAAAGACCCAAGTGCTTTCCCAGAGGAATTTGTATGGCCAATTATTCCTTGGTGGCCTAGGAATAACCTTGAGAATATAGAACTAGGTCTGTCCTCCCCTCAAGTTCTCCTTGTTCAATAACATTAGGGTACATTGGTACTACAAGAGAAAGGAAGACCGCTCCAAAAAATTCAACCTTCGAAGCAAACTGAGTTCACAGGGACTTGTGTGGATCGTAAGATATCACAAGAAAGTTTCCCACTCTCATCCTCTCTGATTCACTAAGGTCCGAGGAGTCACCGGCGCCAGGGATTCTGTGTAGCACCTTGCCGATGACAGCACTGGGATGGTCGCTCTGCCTTGAAGATTTTTTTTTATTAGTATTCATTTGAGAGAGAGAGAGACTATGAGAGAAAGAGAGAGCCCAAGCAGCGGGGAGAAGCAGACTCCCTGCTGAGCAGGGAGCCCAATGATGCTGGACTCGATCCCAGGACTCCAGGATCACGACCTGAGCTGAAGGCGGTTGCTTAAACCAACTGAGCCACCCAGGCACCCCAGTCACTCTACCTTATAAGGCTGTCCCCATACTACCTTCCCTAAACGGCTGTCAAGGAGCCCGAAATCCTGCCCTGAGAAACACATTCCTTCAAGTATTAAAAACTGGTTAGTATTAAAGAAGCTCTTCCTGACCAAAAAAATCTAATATCTTACACTAGAAACTCCTAGCCAGAAAACCACATCCTAGCCTCGTTTTCTAGATCTCTAAAATGGTTGCCCCAGCCAGGCCCCACCATTTTCCACTTTCTAGGTTCTCACTTCCCTTCCCCTGCTCTCCTTCCCCTTTCCCTCTCTGCCTCTTTCTGTCTCTCTCTCACACACGCTTACACACATACATACACAAAACTGTTGGAAACCACCCCCACCCCTGCCCTGTTTAAACCTTATCAGCCAAGACCTGCCTGTGATGATTTGACAGCTAGCTGAGAGCAAGATGGGTCTTAGGGAGGAAGGGGGCAGATACTATGAAAGCAAAACTATTCAGGGGATGAAACTGAAAAATGCTCACTGTATCCTGGGCCATTGATTTTTCCAACAGAAGCGTCAGGTTAGGAATGAAGGGTTATACGTACAAATAAAGATCAGCCAGAGAGCTACGTACAACCTTTGGTTTCAAGAACCAAGTCTTTTCATGGAATTGCATGTGTGTGTGCAGGGGGAACGGGTCTCCTTAAATGGATGATGTCATTGAGCTGTTCCATACCTCTTTACCCAAGGGGCAATAATCAGATCTCAGGAATACCGTGGAGTTTTCTGGGCTATTAAAGAGAAATTCCACTTTTATCATCTCTGAATGATAAAGTTCCACATTCCTAAAATAGTTAGCTTAAAGCAGCAAAAGGCCAAATCTTTCTCAAATTTAGAAGACAAATAAAATTAGAAACACATACTGTGTCAGTTAGGCATTTGGATAGATTTGCAGCTGGGCAAGACATAATTCAGGAGGAGTTAAATAACAAAAGTTGGATTTCAAAAGGTTTCACCGTCATGGGAATCTTACTGATAACATTACCACAGGTAATGTCATAAAATATGGCGCGTTCATCTTTGACATAGAACAGGAAAAAAAAAAAGTATGGAATCTGAGTGAATAGGGAACCTTCTGGAATACTGGCAGCTTTAAGAAATGGAAAGTCATTGCACTAGTGGTTTTGGTGCTGGAACAAGGAAGAGGGGGCAGACCAACTTTGTATCTAGCCCCATTTGGTTTCATTGGTTTTATCAGGAATGTTGGTCAGGGAGCATGCTGAGAGTGAAGATTTAGAGAAAAAAAAATGTGCTGTGTCTAAAGAGAGTAAAATGCTGAGTGGGTTTGATTCCAAATTCACCACAGGCCAGGAAAAAGATTGTGCAAATCTCTGGCCCCTTGTTGCTCACACATGGCCTAGGCCTCAGATTCAGTAGCTGCATTTGCTTTTCAAAGAACGGGGTCCTTTTCTCAGCCCACACTTTTCATTAAGTTCCAAACACTTCCCTAAGATATGAAACCTCCTCTTTCTGTTTCACCGTTCCTAGCAAGGCCGGCTTGTTCACACAATATTGAAAGCGGCTGCTCTTTGTGCCCAGACAGGATGTTCCATTGATCTATCTTGCTGGGACAGCCCATAAGCACTCATCTGTTGGTGTCTCACACAAACGTCAACTGTTTCTGCCCAGACTGAATGAAATGATCTCTCTGAAAACTGTGTGATGTTTGCGGCATTCCCTCAAGAAGAATTTACTGGATATTTAGTCTGTGCAAGGTCCCGAGCCCTGGAACAGGAAGCGGGAAGAGGAGAGGAGGAGACACTACAGGAAATGTGGGAGAGATACAGAGATGAACGGGCAGTAGCTTCTGCCTTTAATAGTAAGAGCTAATATTGAGTCAGTAGTTAATTTGTGCCAGATGCTGTGCTAATGGCTTTACACAGATTTGATACTTTACACTTTACAAAACTACTATACCCTCTTTTATTTTTTTTTAAGATTTTATTTGTTTATTTGTCAGAGAGAGAGAGAGTGCGAGGATGAGCACATGCAGACAGAGCGGCAGGCAGAGACAGAGAGAGAAGCAGGCTCCCTGCCGAGCAAGGAGCCCAATGTGGGACTCGATCCCAGGACGCTGGGATCATGACCTGAGCCAAAGGCAGCCGCTTAACCAACTGAGCCACCCAGGCGTCCCCCCTCTTTTATTTTTTTTAAAGATTTTATTTATTTATTTGACAGAGAGAGAACCCAAGTAGGCAGAGAGGCAGGCAGAGAGAGAGGAGGAAGCAGGCTCCCCGCTGAGCAGAGAGCCCGATGCAGGGCTCGATCCCAAAGGACCCTGAGATCATGACCCGAGCCGAAGGCAGGGGCTTAACCCACTGAGCCACCCAGGTGCCCCATACCCTCTTTTATAGGTGAGTTGAGACTCAGAGAGTTAAGCCCCAAGTCACACAGCAAGTGATAGGCTCAAGGTTTGAGCTTGGTCTATTTGACTCCAAAGCCGGAGTATATAACCACTGTGAGCTAGTGCCCTCAGAGACGCGGTGTCTGGTTAGGGGAAGACACACACACAGTGACCTCTCATAAAAGGCACGATATGGGAAGAGTTACAAAAGGTGGAGCCAACTGCTGTGGGACTGCAGACTCAGGAGCATTTAATTTCCGGGAAGACTTTATGGATGGAGCAGTCATTGAGCTGGACCTTAAGTGAAAAGTAGGATTTGGCTAGATGGAAGTGAGGAAAAGAGTATTTCAGGTAAAGGAGTAAAGTCACAGAATGACAAGTATAATCGAACGGGAACATTGTGTGTATCACAGAATATAGGGTCACAATGAAAAGGCTATAAAGAGTGGCACTCCAGGATGCCTGGGTGGCTCAGTCAGTTAAGTGTCTGACTCTTGATTTTGGCTCAGGTCATGATCTTAGGGTTGTGAGATTGAGTCCCATGTGGTGGCGGGGTTGGGGGAGTGTGCTGGTTCGTGCTCAGCAGGGAGTCTGCTTGATATTTTTCTCTCTCCCTCTCCATCTGCCCCCTCCGCCCGCTCTAAATAAAATAAATAAAATATTTTTTAAAAAAAGATCGGCATCCCGTTGTCACGTAGCTTGAGCGCCAAGTCAAGAAGTCAGGATTTTATTCTTTCTGAAGTCCATAATGGTTTGGGCACAGATAAGTGAGATGACCAGATATGTGATTTAGAAAGAGGGTTTCAGTGGCACCTTCAGTCATGGAAGGAGCGTCAGATGGATTAGAGGCCAAAGACCCACCGTGTGACTAGAGATATTGTCTAGACGAGGGCTGGATGGAAGCCTAAACCAGGGTGTTTTCATGGGCAATGGGGTAGAAGCAGCTAACCTGAAATAGCTAGTAATCAAGGCAGTTGGTAACTGACTGTGAGGGAAAAGGATGATTTGAAGGGGATGCCGACATTTCTAGCCTGACTGACTAAGCAGCTTATTGTGCCCCTGAGACAGGGGACACAAAACAGAGTAAGTTTGGAGGCGGGAGGTGACCATGAATTAGGTGATTCGTGGGAGGCCATATAGCGGGCAGTTGTTAGTCATACCTGAAGCTCAGGGAAAAGGCAAGAAGGTAGATTTAAGAGTCACCCCGGGAGAGGATATAGTCTAAACAGAAGTGAGATTTCTCAGGGGGAATATTGTTAAATAAGAAAATGATCTCTGTTTCTGGCAATAGGATGAGTGTATGGAGAACATTCTCTGAATAAAGAATGCCTACTTATAAGGGACCCTGACACGGTAAGCGCAATGTGG
>PISX010010863.1:0-68199 GCA_004024625.1 Mellivora capensis | reverse complement strand
ATCTTGAGTTGTTTTTTTTTTTAAGATTTTATTTATTTATTTGACAGACAGAGATCACAAGTGGATAGAGAGGCAGGCAGAGAGCGAGAGCAGGAAGTAGGCTCCCTGTTGAGCAGGGAGCCTGATGTGGGGCTTGATCCCAGGACCCTGGGATCATGACCTGAGCCAAAGGCAGAGGCTTAACCCACTGAGCCACCCATGCGGCCCACATCTCGAGTCTTAAAAAATGCAGGTGATTGCAGTGTTCAGCCGAGTTTGAGAACAATAGGTAGATAGATGATGCACACATGTAAACTGTACATCAAGGCACTTCATAAATGAGATGTGTTAGTAAATTGGTGATGACTGTAGGTTTATGGTTTCCTGCACCAAGTCTGTTTATCACAGAACATCAGCACTTACCATATATTCTCACTGAACATAAAAATGAAAGGAAATGGTGTAAACCAGAGAACAGCATGGAAGTAGAGGGAATTACGGGAAGCCAGGTGTTGCCACTGTGAAGCGGAGTAGAGAAGGCTGTAGATGGGGAGTGAGTGGTGCTCGGTGCTGGGGAAGAGGGGCCGAGGTGCAGGGAGCCGGGGTGCTGAGTGTCATATGTTCCCTGCCTCACAGCTCTTAGATGCTAAGCCCAAATACCTCAACTTAACAGGATGAGGATGCTTGTTGCCATGAATCTAGCTGCCTCTGCCACCAGCGTCCCTGCAGGGGTGGGCGATCCGGGACATGAGTGCTGGCAGGCGCGTATACGGGTACTTTTTCGTCCTCCCTTTTTCTTGGCTTCATTATTCTTCTCACACCTTTGCCTGTGCTCCCTTTCTCCAGGTTCTTAATTATTTCCTTTCTGCTTTCACTTTATTGTTCAACTAATATTTGTCACGAACTCACTGTATGCATAGCACTAGGTGCTGTGTGAGGGGGTGGGGAAATCCAAGCAAGAAATGACCCAAGAGCTAATAATACAAGCAGCTAATACTTACGGGGGACATGTTCTGGGCCATTCCAATGTGATACATGCATTATCTTGCTTAATTTCCATGGTAGTCGTGTGAGGTAGGTATTTTTGCTGGAGACAGATGGAGGTGCCCGGAAGAGAGAACACCTGCCCAAGGTCAGGATTCGGACTTGGGTGGTCTTGCTCCAGGGCCCTCCCTCACACTTTCATGACAAGTGCAGGAAGGAAATACAACTGGGTCACCTCATAGAAAGTGACTGAGGTGAGGAGTGGGAGAGGGGCCAGTCAGGGACTTCAGATTGGGGATGTCAGGGAAGGCCATCCTGAGGAGGGGACTATCTAAGGGAAGAGTATGGCAGACAGAGGGGACAGCAAATTCGAAGAAGCTGAGCCTGGTGGCTAAAGCACAGTGACATGGTGGGACAGCCAAGGGAGAGATTTCGGATGGAGACAGGGGCCCAGTTGTGTTGGGATCGGCAGACAGTGGGCTTGACTTTACAGAAGGCCATGGTGGGTTAAGCAGGAGAGTGATAGGAAGGATGTGATTTATATTTTTGAAAAGATCACTGTGTGTGGAAGAAAGGCTTGGGCAGATCAGACGTGGAAGCAGGGCACCCATCGGGAGACTGTTGTACCAAGAGCCAGGAGGTGGTGGGAGTTCGGCCCAGGGTCAGCAGTGAAGAGAGAAGTGGATGGGTTGAGGTACATCAGGAGGCAGAGCCGACAGGACTCGGCTGAGCCAACATGGGACTTAGGACAAGGGGATCAAGGGTGCTTCTTGGGTTCTGACCGGAGCATCTGGGTGGCCGAGATGTGTTCTCTACTGAGTTGAGCAAGATGTTGGGGTGGGGCTTGGTGTGGAGGGCAGGTTTTCAAAGGGAAATTCAGTCTGTTCTGGCCATGTGAAATTTGAGTTTTTTGTTGGACACCTGTCTGGGCCTGGACAGGGGAATTTGGAATTAAGTGGAGTGGCCTGGCTAGCATCCCACAGGGAAACAGAAGCTGGCCCAGGGTGCCGGGCCACACAGACCCCCCTACAGAGTTGTAGAGACCGGGAGCCTGGGGAAAACAGGCTCATTGGAGAAGTACCAGTCAAGGAGGAGCCAGTGAATAAGTTATAGCTGAGCAGCACCTTGAAATGCAAGAGAACTCAAGAGAAGGGAAATCCTAGGGCTTGGGGCTGTCCGAGGAGGAATTTTGCGTGTGAGCCTTGAGTGACAGGCAGGGTTGGCCGAGGCAGGAGGGGGATATGGGCTGGAGACTGCATTCCAGGTGGGCTGGACAGGGAGGACAGCAGAAACTAGAGCAAGCCTACAGCAGAGGCTCTTTAGGGAAGTGGGATGGGCTCCAAACTAAGAGGCCAGTCTTGGGCTTCTATGCCCTAAGGGACCCTGTGTGCCTGCAAGTGTGTGTTCTGGACTTGGAGCATTTTCCTGTTTTATCTAAAAAAATGCAGGAATTCTGCATTCAACTTCCTAGTTTATCTGGGTTTCTTTCACTATAAAAAGGGTTTTGTTTTATTCTGTTTAGTACTTTGCTTTGAGTAGAAATAGTCCGGTAAGGCACTTTCCATTTACTCTGGAGCTTTGGTACCAGGGGGTCCCCCCGGGGTCTAGATGCACTATCTTGGAAAACTCTGCACACTCGGCAGTGTGAAGGAAGGGAGTCATTAATGGGGTATTTTAGGAGGTGCAGGCTGCTGATCACGCCTGAACCAAGCGGGGATTACATGGAGGAGGGATCGGGGTAGGAAGAGCACTTATGGGAATAAACTCCTGCTGCAGTTTTGGGGTGAGGAGATAAGGGCCTGGTTTAGGGTGGTGCAGTGACGTGGGAGTTAGAAAAAGATCTGAGAGACTTGAGGCTTCTGACATGGGTGACTGGGACTGGGGGGGCGCGGTGGGGGAGGCTATTTGTGAAGAGGCTGAGTCTGGGGAAGATGGGAGCACCTAGGAGCCAGGCGAGCAGATGGAGCTGGGAGGAGAGGCCACAGCAACGTTCATAGCGTCCAAGGCCAGCCACCTGGTGGGGGAAAGGCACCCTGTGGCCCCTAGGCCTCCTTCCTCTCCAACCTTCTTGCTTTCTCCAAATCTAGCACTTGAATCATCTCCTGTTTCTTGGTTCCCTTACTCATCCCCTCCATGTGCATCCCAGCAATAATGAAAATGAGGCCACTATCTTAACTCACACATTCTCAAAGGCAGCTGTGATTTGGGCCAATCCCAGGAAAGCCCACATAAGCCAGAAAGGTTAGGGTCCCTTGTGAGGTGGCTCTGGAGCAGGGTCATCCCTGGCCTTCTGCATTGTCAGGGATGGGTGCTAGGTGATTCCAGGACACCGATGTCCTGTGCTGCTTCCCTGCTGTCCCTGAGCAGCCCCTCCCTCCCCCGCCAGTCTTGCTGGAATGAGTATCTGACAACTCGGATTGAGCAGAACCTTGTGTTGAATTGCACCTGTCCCATTGCTGACTGCCCCGCGCAGCCCACCGGAGCCTTCATCCGGGCCATTGTCTCCTCACCGGACATCATCTCCAAGGTAGCCCCTCTTCTGTGGGAGGCTGCGCTGCACAGCCAGAGGGATGGGCCCCAGGGAGTGGACTGACGTGCATGGGGTGGGCTGGGGAGGGGCGGTGGTTATGGATGTATGGCGTCCTGGAGAGCCAGGCCCTCACCGGGTGGCGTCTGTGTCCCCCCACAGTATGAGAAGGCCTTCCTGCGCGGCTACGTGGAGAGCTGCTCCAACCTGACCTGGTGCACCAACCCCCAGGGCTGCGACCGCATCCTGTGCCGCCAGGGCCTGGGCTGTGGGACCACCTGCTCCAAGTGTGGCTGGGCCTCCTGCTTCAACTGTAGTTTCCCTGAGGTGGGTGCCTGCCCAGCCATGCCCCTGAGCACGGCCTGCACCCCCCGCCCCCGCCAGCACCCCTCTCCGTCACACATACACAAACATACACACAATCACAGGCTACGCCTTGTCCTCATGCTTTGCCACCAGCTCAAGCTCTGTTCCTCCCCATGCAGGCCTCCACATGCGACCCGCCTCCCTTGCACACCTGCAGCACCACCCTGGGCCCAGGCTCAGGGCTCAGCCATGTCCTCCCTGCCCCCTCCTGCTCTAGGCACACTACCCTGCCAGCTGCAGCCACATGTCCCAGTGGGTCGACGATGGCGGCTACTATGACGGCATGAGCGTGGAGGCCCAGAGCAAGCACCTGGCCAAGCTCATCTCTAAGCGCTGTCCCAGCTGCCAGGCTCCCATTGAGAAGAACGAAGGGTGTCTGCAGTAAGAGGGGGTACTGCGGGCATGGAGGGGGGTCAGAGGGCGTGGGACAAGGTGGGAGGCCTGGTGGTACAGGGGCAGGGGGCCCATGGGGCTCACCAGAGAGCTGAGCAGAGGACAGCAGTTACTCAGCCTGGTCCTGATGCCCTCCAGTGACTCTTGCTCCTTAACACTCCTTTTCCTATTTTCAAGTCTGCACCGCATGGGGCTGGGAAGCTCGGGTGCTCTCACTAGGGCTTGGTGAGGTTAGAGACTGTCAGGGCACAGAGGGGCCAGGGTAGGTTTGGTGGGGCCTCCAGATCCCCTCCGGGGGCTCCCGGTATGGCTCTGACCTGGGTCAGGAGCCCTCTGACCAGCCAGCTTCCTCCATAGCATGACCTGTGCCAAATGCAACCATGGATTTTGCTGGCGCTGCCTCAAGTCCTGGAAGCCAAATCACAAAGACTACTACAATTGCTCTGCTATGGTAAGGGGCCGAGGCCGGGGCCAGGGTGCGCCAGCGCAGCCAGGATGGGATGTGGCTGCAGGCCCTGGGCAGAGATGGCTCTGTGTCCTGGGCAGCTGAACAACTGTTGGTACGTGTGAAGACTGAAGCCACCTGGGCCGACACGTGCTGGGAGTTCTGTCCTGGGAGGGCTGTGCATTCCCGGAGGCACCAGGCCAGAGTCAAGCAGACCCCATGCCTCGAGTCAGAGCCCGGCACCCCTGCTTAGTAGGTGGCTTTGGGCTGGTTTCCTTGCCCACACCTTGGCATCCTCCCCTGCAGAGGGGGAGAATAATGTGACCTACTTCCCAGAGTTAGGATTAGGTGGAAAGGTCTGGGTGAAGTGTCTGAAGGTCTATATGCAGGGTGCCTTCGCCCTGCCTTGCCCATCAAAGTGCACAAGAGTCCTCCCTCTCAACCCATCCTTCCCAGGTAAGCAAAGCAGCTCGCCAGGAGAAGCGATTTCAGGACTATAACGAGAGATGTACTTTCCATCACCAGGCCCGGGTGAGCAGGGAGGGAACAGTTGCGTGGGTGAGAAGGTCGAGTGCTGGGGTGGAGGGCGGGGCAGGGGCTCCAGATCCCAATTGCGTGGGTGCTGAGTTGTTCTGAGCTGGTGGGGAGGGCTGCCTGTGGCGCTGATCCACCTCACCCCTGCACAGGAGTTCGCCCTGAGCCTGCGGAACCGCGTGTCTGCCATCCACGAGGTGCCGCCCCCCAGATCCTTCACCTTCCTCAGTGATGCCTGCCGGGGATTGGAGCAGGCCCGCAAGGTGGTGGGGACGGGGGACAGGGCCAGGGGCTCTGGCGGAGATGGAGGGAATGGGGCGGGGAGGGAGGCAGTGCTGAGGTTTAGCAACGAAAGGGCTGACTTGGGCTCCCACAGGTGCTGGCCTATGCCTGCGTGTATAGCTTCTACAACCAGGACACGGAGCACATGGATGTGGTGGAGCAGCAGACCGAGAACCTGGAGCTGCATACCAATGCTCTGCAGATACTCCTCGGTGCGCCCACACCCCACCACGACTCCTTCCCCACCCCCCCACCCCCACGCCCAGCATCCCCTCCTAGCAAACAGTGGCAAAACGCGCCCCCAGCCCAGCTACCTGATTGGGCGGCCCTCCACCTCCTCATTCGTCCCAGCCTTATCACTGCCAGCGATACTTCAGGTATGAAGGCATGGGGAGCTTGGCATGAGGTACCTAAGGGTGCAGGCCTTCACCTGCCCACTAGATTACCATCTGCTCCCCGCACTGGGATGGAGGCCCCGCAAGAATGAGTGTCTGGTCGAGCCCTGCCTGGTAGGTGCTGGTAGGACTTAGTAGGTGTTCAGTAGGTGGTAGAAGGAAGGAGTTAAGGAAGCAAAGGAGGGAGGGAGCCCCTGTGGCTTGCCCCCTCTGCAGAGGAGACGCTGCTGCGGTGTGGAGACCTGGGCTCATCCCTGCGCCTGCTGCGCTCGGACTGCCTCAGCACGGGCCTGGAGCTGCTCCGGAGGATCCAGGAGAGGCTGCTGGCTATCCTGCAGCATTCTGCCCAGGTGCGCGGCCCGGACTGGGGCCTCCTGGGCCCAGCACAGCCCCTGCCCTGAGGGGGAGGGGATCCAAAAGGGAAGGCAGCTGTTTGGAGACCTGGGCACGCACCCAGCTCCTAGGCCTGCCCCCCCCCCCATGCGGCTGGGGCTCTGGGGCTCCATCCCGCCTGGCGAGTGCTACCCAATAGCCCACGGCAAGGGTATTTGCTGTGATGCTTGTTCTTCAGAACCCCTGGGAACTTTTCAGTACTTCCGAAGTGGGATGTTGGCATGGGGATCCACTGAGGTTCTTCCTGGCTCTAATAAACCCTGATGTTAGTCTAAACGAGGAGTCCTGCCCTCGGGGAGCTCACAGAGGAGTAAATAACTTGGGAGACAGGACAGGAACAGACACTGTTAGGTCCTGAAGCATGGAGGTGGGGTGCCTCGCCGGCATGACCCATGTCCCCGGAGACTGCCCGAGTTCTGTGACACACGGACTTGGGGCCGTGAAGTCTCAGGATGAGGGAGGGAGAAGAGGTGGAAGCACCTGTGCGAGGGACCTGCACCTGGGAGGCCAGCAGAGAACAGTGGGTGAAGGAATGCTGGGCAGAGGTCCAGGTCCTCCTCCTTCCCACATCTCCCCGGCTCCTCGCCAGGACTTCCGGGTCGGTCTGCAGAGCCCATCGTTAGAGGCCCGAGAGGCAAAAGGATCCAACGTGCCTGGCAATCAGTGAGTAGGGTGGGCAGAGCGGCCACAGGGGCCTGGGAGAGGTGTGGCTTCTCGGGGCTGAGTGTGGCTCCCTCCCTCCCCAGGCCTCAGGGGTCCCCAGGGCTGGAGGTGGATGAGGAGGAGGAGGACGAAGATGACGAGGATGATGTCCCTGAGTGGCAGCAGGACGAGTTTGACGAGGAGCTGGACAACGACAGCTTTTCCTATGACGAAGAGTCTGAGAACCTGGACCGAGACACTTTCTTCTTCGGTGACGAGGAAGAGGATGATGAGGCCTATGACTGAGGGGCAGGACACAGGGACACCTGGAGCCACCCCAGAGTCCTGGGGGCTGAGGGGTGAGGTCGCCCCTTCCTGCCATTGTTGGGGGAGGCAAGTCCCAGTGTCTGCAGTACCTTCTGTTTACTGAATAAACTCTTTTTCCACGTACTTCTCTGGAAGCAGGCTGCGCAGCTGCATCCCCAAAGGCTAGTGTCAGCTCCCTGCTCCCTCCACATACCTCCAACCCTCATTCTTCACTTTTCTTTTGGACCTCCAGACGTTTGTGTTCTCAGGAAGGCCCAAAGTAGACCCATTTGACCTAAGCTGACAAGGGGAAATGAAGGTTTCCATGGTCCAGGGTCAGGTGCAGGCCTGCCCACTTACCCAGACCCCGTCCAGTGGCAGAGGAGGCCGAGAAACACCCCGGGCCAGCCTTCCTCCAAACTCTTGAATGTTCCTGGCAGGAGTCTGAGGGCATTAGGAAGTACTCTCTCTTGGGGCCTACAGAATGTTAATGGATCTCTCTACATCTTGAAGTGAAGCAGGAAAGAAAAGGATAATCCTGAGGACCTGTCCTGCCCCATCACTCATATGGACAGAGGTAGAATTTTAAACATAACTTTTAATTTGGTAGGGGCTAGGGGCTAAGAGGTAGGAGGGGTACGAGGGCAGAGAAGAATTAACAAAGTGGGGTTAAGTCAAGCAGCTGGGTCAGGCGAGGCAGCCACCTGCTAAGGAGGGTCACCCTCAAAGTAGCGATCCAGCATGGCCTCCACCTGGCCCTCCTCGTAGTCCAACACCTGGAACCTGGAGCCGTCTGCCGCTCCCCGGATCATGGCTGAAAGCACTGGGAAGGAAGGGCCGGAGGGAGGTGAAGCTCCCTGTCTCCACTCCCTTCCCTGTCCCTGTCCTGTTTCCAGGGTAGGCACTGTCCTCAGAGCCCCCCAGGGCTGGGTGTGCAGAAAGCTGGGGGGGAGGAGGGCCCACCCGGGGCTTGGAGCGCTCACCTCGGCCAGACTGCGGACGGAAGAGGCACAGGATCCGCTTGTTGAGGGCTACAGCCCGGCCCAGCTCGTAGCCCACACCCAACGACGGCTGGGTCACTTCGGCCACCACCACTGGGAAGAAACACGAGACTGGGGCTTGGTATCTGGGGCTTGTTAAGGGATGGATGACAGAGTCTGGGTGTGGTGAGGAGGGAACTCCCTTCCTGGTGTGGACCACAGGCCTGTCCAGGGGACCTAACATCCCAGAGGGGGGAAGTGCTCACCATCTGCCTGCTGCAGCCAGGCCAGGTCCCGCTCATGGATGAGCCTGTCACCCCCAGCAGCCTCTTCCCCTGTGGAGGAAAAGCTGGTCAAGGCCAAGTCCCTGCCTGCCTGGTCCTCAGCACTCAGTACCTCTCCTCTACCCTTGCCGCCTCCATATCTGCCCTGCTCAGGTGGGGTGGGGGGAAGGCATGCTAGGTGCCCTCCAAGGACCCACCCAAAACGAAGGCTCCAGGGAAAGGATGAAATGGAATAGCCACAAGAAAACTTCTGGAGGGATGTGATTAGGGCCGGATGAGGGCTACGGAGGAGTCTACGGGAGGGACTATACCTCACTGTGGGTCAGGGATCAGAGATGGAGAGGAGGAGGGCTAGCCTCCTGGGGTGCAGGGTGGAAATGGCAGGAAGAAGCAAGAGACTGGCCGTGCAAAGGCTGAACAACCAGAGCCTAACTCTGGCTTTGGCATCGGCATCGGTATCGGCTGAGAGCTTGACAGGACTCCTGGCTGCTCTACCAGCTCTCCAGGCAATGGTGAGCCCCACCAAACTTTGATACAATGCACGACCAATAGGAGGGGTTGGGAAGGAGGGTAGAGGAGAGGTGCTCTTACTGGGGTCAGAGGTGCTCTCAGTCCTGGCTTGGCGAAATGTTACTGCCTGAATCAGAGGAAAGTCCCTGGAGAGCTTGTTAAAAATACACCCGAAGACTTCACCCCAGACTGCTGTGAGCCAGCATTTTGACCAAGTTCCCTCAGACTACATTTGAGCACACTAAAGTTCCAGAACCACTGGGTGCGGGGTGTGTGTGGAAGGGACATGCCCTGAAACCAAAGAACCTTAAGCCTCAGGGCCTGGCACTCGCACAGGCCCTTTCCAGTGCCCTAGCAATTTTGTTCGGTGATTTCACCCGATGAGGGAGCAGAAGGCAGGCAGAGGACAGAGCACAAGCTCACACGGGCCAACCCCTGCGCGCCCCACCCCCGGGTGGGATAGGTGTGGCCTTCCTCAGGCACTCCGGGCTGTCCTAAACTAAGGGAAGGAAACACAAAAGGTGAATTAATAGGGACCCCAGTCCTGCAGGGCAGGAGTCTCCCCTCAGTTTACCAATGTCTTAGTGATTCACAAGAAAAAAGCATTCGAATCAATAACTTAACTTCCGGAGACCCATAACTCAATTTTCTGGACCCGAGCAGCACCCTCCCCTCCATAGCCATGTGGGAGACAAAGGTAAGGGAAATGTAGGTAAAAATTAAATGTCCTTATAACCTGCAGCCCACTGGCAAGTACTTGAGGCAGGCAGAGTATAACGTTCCTCCAGGAAGCTCCCAACAGTCTTAATGCTCTGCTACAGGGGAAAACCACCTTAGCCTGACAACGGCTTCGGTGTCTTCCTCAGCATGTCAAAGTCCTCTTGGACACCTTCCTTTTTCCTTACCTTCCCCAACTCTCAAGTCTATAATCGGCCATTCCTCACAACCCCAGGGCAGCAGCTCTTTCTGCCCACGGGTCCTGTCCCTGTGCTCTAATAAAATCACCTTTTTGCACCAGAGACATTTCAAGAATTCTTTCTTGGCTGCAGGCTCTGGACTCCAACCTCACCAACATTCCAAAAACTACATCACACCTTTTTAAAGAGTTCTCCAAAATTGCATTAGATCCCACAAATCCTGGATCTGATTCTGGGTAGGCCGAGAGGAAAGCACTTCCAAGGTTTTCCGAACAGAGGCACAAGAGTTCTAGGCACAACTTTCCAAACTATAAGAGTCTCGGAGATTCCAGACCAAAACTGATCAAAACCACGCTTTAGAAAGACCCAGCAGCCAGGAAGTTAACAGCCTGATGAGAGGGCGCGAGAGAGACGGTTGTCGGGTCCGTGGGGTCCAAGAGAGGGCGGATACCTTGACCGCCAAGGGGGAAGCAGGAGGATAAGCTTTGTCTTAGGTGGGGGAGCAGGTGCGGGCAGGTGAAGCGGGAACTGCCGCAGCCCCGTTCGTTCCTATTCTGCTCCTCCCTGCTCGGTCCCTGGAAAGAGGGGAAAAAAGTTCTCCAGGAATGACTCAAGTCAAGAGAACTGAATGCGGAAACCGCGCTCCCCCCCACGCCCCCGCAAGCTCACTGGGACCCCCGCGTCCGAGCCGCGGCTCCCTTTCCCGGCTGGGCGGGGGTTGGGGGGACGGGATCCGGGCCAGGGGGACGCGCGGCCGGCTATGGCACGGCCGCCGCCGAGGCGGGGGTAGAGAGGGGAGTGCAATCTCGGTAGCGGGGCGGGACCGGCCCGCCTCACCGCGCGCTCCCAGTTCGGCGGCCGCCACGTGCTCCGTGAGCACCGCCCCGAAGCGCCGCAGCCGCGACACGATCCGCCCGTACAGCGCCCGGTCCTCGCGCCCGCCGCGGACGCTCCCGCAGAAGTACAGGGCCCGGCGGCCCGGCTGCCCCGGCTGCCCCGGCTCCCCGCTTTCCCGCGGTCCGGCCGCCGCCGCCATCCCGCCGCCGCCGCCGCTGCCGCCGCTCCCCTCCTCGCGCCAGGGGGCGCCCGCTCGCGGCCACGTGACCCGCCAGGCCCCGGACGCCGCCTCTGGGTCCCCAGAGGCTGCTCCAGCGAGTGGCGGGCGAGGTGGGAGCACGGCGTTAGCCTCCGGACGCTGACGACGGCGCGGCTGGAAACCCACCGGCTCCCCGGCTTCGTCCCTGCGGCTGGTCGCTCACAGCCCACCCGCTCCTGCGCCCCCGGCCCGGCGTCCCGCATCTCAGCTAGACGCGGGGACATCCTGTGGTGACTCCAGCTCCTCCTACTCTCCCTTTCCGCAGTCACGCTGGCTCTCCTCGAGCTTGCTGGCGGTGTCCTTTGCCTTTGCTGTAGCCTGGAACCGTCTTTTCCAGGTAGCCCCCTGGAGCACTCCCTCACCTCTCTCGTCTTCTCAGGTCACCTTCCCTGACCATCCTGTTCTACACGGCAGCCTCCTGTTCACAGTCCTCCCTGTTGCCCTCCTCCGCCTTACCTTTTATCCTTCTCCCTGGCACATTGATGAATTTTGTTGGTTGTCTTTCTATATCCAGTAGAATGTGAGTCCCCAGGAGGGCAGGAGCTTTTCTCCCTTTTGTTCACTGCTAGATCCCTAGCTTCTAAAACTGTGCTGGACACACTGGGACTAGTTATCAAATATTTGTTGAATGAATGAGTGAGCTCCGATGAGAAGTTCTGTTTGCCAGCACTTTGTCATCTGCTCAGCCCTACAGTAGGCTGATAGAAGCAGGATCTTCAGGAAGGTTGGTGGACACACCATTGCTCACTGGTCATAATGATGATTTCCCCCTCATTAGGTGATGGAAAAACACAAACTTAGGACAAAAAATCAAATGGAGCAAGAGAGTACTGGGTGGAAACTGAGTCACGAGACCCCAATCCTGTTCGCTAGAAGAAAGCTCTGTTGTGCTGACTTCCGAATTCTTCCTGAATGATAACTATAAAATACCAGGGAATGGGGTTACAGGGCTGATTCCGTAATTTTTTAAAGATGCAGTGACAGGGCTCTTGATTTTGGCTCAGGTCATGATCTCCAGGTCGTGGGATCGGGTCTCGCTTGTTTGAGCACTCTCTCTCTCTCTCTCTCAAATAAATCAGTAAATCTTAAAAAATAAAAATAAAAATAAATAAATAATGCAAAGGCACGGGGGTCCTGGAGGACTCAGTTGGAAGAGCATGCGACTCTTGATCTCGGGTTGTGAGTTCGAGCCCAATGTTGGGTGTAGAGGTTACCTAAATAAATAAGTAAACCTAAAAAAAAAAAAATGCAAAGACACAAAGAGAAAGCAGAGATTTTTTTAAAAAAGATTTTATTTATTTATTTGACAGAGATCACAAGTAGGCAGAGAGGCAGGCAGAGAGAGAGAGAGAGAGAGAGAGAGAGAAGCAGGCTCCCCGCTGAGCAGAGAGCCCGATGTGGGACTCGATCCCAGGACCCTGAGATCATGACCTGAGCCGAAGGCAGACGCTTAACCCACTGAGCCACCCAGGCACCCAAAAGCAGAGATTTTTATGCTATCTCTGTCCTCTGGTGGGCCCAGACACAGGTACACAGACCGTGGGGCAAACATATGCAGAGCCATCGGCTAGTGCCCCAGGCACCCTCACCCCCTTGCTCACTCAAATAAATAAAAATCTTTAAGAAAAAGTAAAAAATAAAAGATTATTTATTTTAGGTGTGGGGGGGTGGGGGTCAGGGCAGAGGGAGAGGAAGAGAGAGAATCTTAAGCAGGCTCCATGCCCAGCACATGGCCTGACTCGCAGCTCGATCTCACAACCCTGAGATCATGACCTGAGCCAAAATCAAGCGCCTGTAGCTTAACTGACTGGGCCACCCAGGTGCCCTACCCACAATTCCATTTAAATGATCTGCTTTCTGTCCTCCAAATAGGACTTTTCTGGACATTTCATTTAAATGGAATCATTTAGGGGTGCCTGGGTGGCTCAGTGGGTTAAGGCCTCTTTGCTCAGCAGGGAGCCTGCTTCCCTTCCTCTCTCTCTGCCTGACTCTCTGCCTGCTTGTGATCTCTGTCAAATAAATAAATAAAATCTTTTAAAAAAATGGAATCATTTAACATCAATTTTCACAAAATATTATTAAATTTTACACGTACAATTGATAGAATGTATTAATATGTGTTATACTTCATAAAGCTGTTTTTATTTTTTTTATTTTATTTTTTAAGATTTTATTTGACAGAGAAAGTGAGAGAGGGAACACAAGCAGGGGGAGGGGCAGAGGGAGAGAGAGAAGCAGATTCCCTGCTGAGCAAACAGGCCGTTGTAGGGCTCCAGCGCTCAAACCCAGGACGCTGGCATCATGACATGAGCCAAAGGCAGACGCTTAACGACTGAGCCACCCAGACGCCCCATAAAGCTGTTTTTTAAAAAGTAAAACTAAGGCAGGGGAAATAGGAGATAATGTAATGTAATGAGACTCAACAATTATCCATTTATGACCAATCTAAGTTCATCTATGTATCCATATCCAATTGCCTTGCTCTACTGTTTTGATACAAATTCAAGATTGAATTTTTTTGGTAAATATTTTAATATATGCCTTTAAAAGATACTCTTATTTTTATTTTATTATTTTTTAAAGATTTTATTTATTTATTTGAGAGAGAGAGAGTGAGCAGGAGGGAGAGGAAGCGAGAATGCAAAGCAAACTCTCCTCTGAGCCCGACAGGGGCTCGATCTCTGAACGCTGAGATCATGATCTGAGCTGAAACCAAGAGTCACACACTTAACTGACTGAGCCACCCAGGTGCCCCAAGATACACTTAAAAAAAAAGTAGGGGCACCTCGGTGGCTCAGTGGGTTAAGGCCTCTGTTTTCGATCCCAGCGTCCTGTGATCGAGCCCCGAGTCCAGTTCTCTGTTCGGCGGGGAGCCTGCTTCCCCCTCTCTCTCTGCCTACTTGTGATCTCCATCTGTCAAATAAATAAATGAAATCTTTAAAAAAAAAAAAAAAAGTAACCAAAATACCAGTATCCCAGCTAAAATACTTAATAAGATTTTTTAACATGAACCAACTACGGTTCAAATCTCCAGTTGTCTTAAAAATGTTGTGTTTGTTTACAGTTCATTTGTTTAAGGGCAGAAGCCATGGGGCACTTGGGTGGCTCAGTCAATTAACTGTCTGCCTTGGGCTTGGGTCATGATCCCAGGCTCCCTGCTTGGTGGGAAGTCTGCTTCTCCTTCTGCCTCTCCCCCTGCTTATGCTCTTTCTCTCTCTGTCAACTAAAGAAGTAAATAAAAATCTTCAAAAGAAAAAAAAGGAACGGAAACAAATCTTCAGTCACTGAGAAGTTTCCATGTGCTCCATCCCAGTCACAGCCTCCTTATTTCCTCCAAAAGTACACACTGCCCATACATTTATAGTAATGACAAAAATTGGGCATAAATAAACTTCTTTATGTTTCTTTACGGTTTTATCACCCAAATGTGCAATCCTAGTCCTAGATTCATTTTTTTAGTATTTTCAAAAGTCTCTTTTAATATCCAGCTTTGAGGAAGCATTTTTTTTTGAAGCATTTGTTTTGTGTGAGACACTCAGTGGGCACTGGGGGAACTACAAAAAGGAGTAAAGGCTGAGTCTTTAGACCGGTCTGGGGAAGGGCCAGCCTTGGCTCAAGAGTCAGGTCAATTTAATGCCAAGCAATTCAAAGAAAGCAGAAATCAGGCGTGCAGGGCATGCCTTCCTGTTTATCCTCACGCTGGTGCTGGTTAATACCCAGATCAAACAAACACCTTCTTCTTCACCAAGAGGGAATAGCAGGGACCAGATTTACCCTCCCATGTTTTGTGTTCATTTATTTTTCAAATGTGATCCTGCTTTCTCAGGTATGTTCTAGAGAAAGTAGGGTCTAGAATCTCTGCTCTAATCTATACTATATCCACCTCACCTGAGTACGTTCTCAGTCCCCTTCCTCCCTCCCCTCTTTCTTCCTTTCCTTCCTTCCTCCCTTCCAGTGGGAGGCTGCCCACTGGGGCCTGAACTCACAACCTTGAGATTAAGAGTCATATGCTCTGCCCACAGAGCCAGCCAGGTAGGTGCCCTCTGACTCTTATTTCCTCACCATCCTAGTTGCTACGATGTTTTCTTAGGATGGGGATTTTGTGCAGGGAGGGAGCATCTGAACTCTTCATCATCTGTAGAGGACAAAATGGGGAGTTCAGCCATAGTATTCAAGTTCAGATTTTTTTGTGAATAATTATTAATTTAAAAACTTTATAAAATGTGGGACGCCTGGGTGGCTCAGTTGGTTAAGCAGCTGCCTTCGGCTCAGGTCATGATCCCAGCATCCTGGGATCGAGTCCCACATTGGGCTCCTTGCTCGGCGGGGAGCCTGCTTCTCCCTCTGCCTCCGTCTGCCAGTGCTCACTCTCTCTCTCTCTCTCTCTGACAAATAAATAATAAAATCTTTAAAAAAAAAATAAAAACTTCATAAAATGTAGCAAGCATGAGTAAAGTTTGGAGAATGGTATATCATATATCCTTGTGTCCACTACTCAGGGTTATCAAATCTTAAAATTTTGTTATATGTATTTCAGATCTATCTGTGCATTCTATATATCATAATATCTATTATAAATATTATCTGTTATTTTATCTTATTTTTTAAAAGATTTTTATTTATTTATTTGACAGACAGAGATCACAAGTAGGCAGAGAGGCAGGCAGAGAGAGAGGAGGAAGCAGGCTTCCCGCTGAGCAGAGAGCCTGATGCGGGGCTTGATCCCAGGACCCCAGGATCATGACCCGAGCCGAAGGAAGAGGCTTTAACCCACTGAGCCACCCAGGTGCCCCTATACCTGTTATTTTAATAATAGATACATATGTATATAAAATCTATCTATAATAGATATCCATGTATCCAACAGATATCATATCTAAAATAAATATAATAGATAATAGATTACTTATATGTAATTGTCTATACACGTATACAATAGATCAAACTGGTTGGTTATATTTGTATTTTTCAGATCTTCTATATCTTTATTTTTTTCCCATTTGTCAATTACTGAGGTAATTTTTTTGAAATCTCCCTTTGACAGTGTATTTAAATTTTTTCCTTGTAATTTTACCTATTTTCATTTTGTATTCTGAGACTATTATTATGTGTGTACAAGTTTAGAATTTTTATATGTTCTTAGTGGTATACTTTTTGTCCTCATGATGTGATCCACTTTTACCCCAATAAATTCTTTTAGACTTACATGTTTTTACATCTTCAGTTTTAACATTTTTGTCTCTCTTAAGCAGCTTATACCTGCATTTTAACAAACCTGATGCTCTATCAATGAATTTCTTCCATTTATATTTATTGTGATTACTAACATATTTGGATATTTTCCTATTATCCTCTTTTGTGCTTTATATTTGCCATGCTTTTCCTTGCTCTTTCTGTTGTTTGTCACGCTTTTTTCCCCCCTGTGGTTTAAAAATTTTTTTCTTTGGCATTGCATTACTGTTAGGTGTACAACATAATGACTTGATATAAGTGTGTGTTGTGAAATGATCACCACAGTAAGTTTAGTTAACATTCATCACCACATAATTACAAATATTTTTTTCTTGCGATGAGAAGTTTTATGATCTACTCTCTTAGCATCTTTCAAATATACAGTGAAGTATTATTAACTATAGTCACTATGCTGTACCTTACATCCCCAGGACTTATTTATCTTATAACTGGAAATTTGTACCTCTTGACCACTTTCTTCCACTTTGCTCAATGTCCCTCCTACTTTAACTCTGGTAACTCCCAATCTGGCCTCTGTATCTATGAGCTTGTTTTTGCTGTTTTTTTTCTTAAGATTGAACATAGCCATCTAACAAGCACGAGGTGACGTATCATTGTGAGTTTTTTAAAGATTTTTTTAAAAAGTAATCTCTACACCCAGCATGGGCCTCAAAACTACAACCCGGAGATCAAGAGTTGCACACTCTACCAACTGACAGACTGCCAGGCACCCCAAAGATTTTATTTTTAAGTAATCTCTACACCCAATGTGGGGCTCAAACTTACAACCCTGAGATGGAGAGTTGTATGCTCCACTGACTGAGCCAGCCAGGCGCCCCTATCACTGTGGTTCTGATTTGCATTTTCCTAATGATTAGTGACATTGAGCACCTTTTCACATTCCTGTTGGCCATTTGTATGTCTTCTTTGGAAATATATCTGTTCAGGGCCTTTGCCTATTTTTAGTTGGATTATTTGTGTTTTTTGGGTGCTATTGAGTTATATGAGTTCTTTATATATTTTGGGTATTAACCCCTTATCAGATATATGATTTACAAGTTTTTTTTTTCACATGTCATAGGTTGTCTTTTCATTTTTCTGATCGGGGGATAGGGGTTGGTTTTTTTGTTTTTGTTTTTGTTTTTTTGCCGTGCAGAAGCTTTTTAGATTGATGTAGTCCCACTTGTTTATTTATTCTTGTTGTTGTCTGTACTTTATGTGTCATATTAAAAAAAATCATTGCCAATAACCATGCAAAGGAGCTTTTTCCCTGTGTTTTCTTCTAGGAATTTCATGGTTTTGGGTCTGACATTCGGGTCTGACATAGTTACGGGTCCTCCAATTAGAGGAACACCTGGGTGGCTCGGTCAGTTAAGCGTCTGACTCACAGTTTTGGCTCAGGTTGTGATGCCAGGGTCATGGAATTGAGTCCCACGTTGGGCTCCGTGTGCAGCACAGAGTCTGCTGGAGATTTTCTTTCTCCCTCTTCCTCTACCCCTCACCCTGCTTGCATGCACACTCTCTCATATAAATAAATCTTCGAAAAAAAAATAGAAAAGAGGGATACCTGGGTGGCTCAGTCCATTAGCATCTGCCTTCAGCTCAGGTCATGATCCCAGGGTTCTGGAATCGAGTCCCACATCAGGCTCCCTGCTCAGTGGGGAGCCTGCTTCTCCTTCTGCCAGCTGCTCGCCCTGCTTGTGCTCTCTCATTCTGACAAATAAATAAATAAAATCTTTTAAAAAAACCAGAAAACTAAAAAAAAAATTTAATCCAATTCGAATTAATTTTTGTGAGTGGCATAAATAGGGATTTAGTTTCTTTCTTTTTTTTTTTTACATGTAAATATCCAGTTTTCCCAGAACCATTTATTGAAGACACTGTCTATTTAAAAATTTGTTATTTTATTACTTTTTAAAGATTTTATGTATTTATTTGACAGAGAGAGAGACGGTGAGAGAGGGAACACAAGCAAGGGGAGTGGGAGAGAGAGAAGCAGGCCTCCTGCTGGGCAGGGATCCCAATGCAGGGCTGGATCCCAGGACCCTGGGATTGTGACCTGAGCCGAAGGCAGACACTTAACGACCCAGCCACTCAGGCACCCCTCAAAATTTTTGAATCGAAGTATAGTTGACCCACATTGTTACATTAGTGTCAGGCATGCCACATAGTGATTAGATGAGTCTAGATGTATGTTCGGAAGTGTAGCCTCCCTCTGTCACCACACAGCGCTGTTGTAGTACCACTGACTGTACTCCCTATGCTCTTCCTCTCATCCCCATGACTTCCTCCATAACTAGAAGACTGTATATCCCACTCCCCTTCACCCATTTTGTCCACCTCCTACCACCTCACCCTCTCAGCAACCATGTTTACTATCTTATTTAGGAGTCTGTTTCTCCTTTTTTTTTTTTTTTTTTAAGATTTTATTTATTTGTCAGAGAGAGAGAGGGAGAGCGAGCGAGCACAGGCAGACAGAGTGGCAGGCAGAGGCAGAGGGAGAAGCAGGCTCCCTGTGGAGCAAGGAGCCCGATGTGGGACTCGATCCCAGGACGCTGGGATCATGACCTGAGCTGAAGGCAGCCGCTTAACCAACTGAGCCACCCAGGCATCCTGAATCTGTTTCTCCTTTATTGTGTTTTTTTTTAAATTTGTTTGTTTTAGATTCCACATATAAATGAAATCATACAGTATGTCTTTCTCTGTCTGACTTATTCCACTTAGCATAATGCCCTCTAGGTCCATCCATGTGGTCACGAGTGGCGAGATCTCATTCTTTTTTGTGGCTGAGTAAGAGCCCACTGTCTCTATACACCACATCTTCTTTATCCATTCTTGTATCAGTGGACACTTGGGTTGCTTCCATATCTTGGCTATTGTGAATAAAGCTGCATTGAACTACAGGGGTGCTTCTGTCTTTCTAAATTAGTGTTTTCAGGGCGCCTGGGTGGCTCAGTGGGTTAAGCCGCTGCCTTCAGCTCGGGTCACGATCCCAGGATCCTGGGATCGAGTCCCGCATCGGGCTCTCTGCTCGGCAGGGAGCCTGCTTCCTCCTCTCTCTCTGCCTGCCTCTCTGTCTACTGTGATCTCTGTCTGTCAAATAAATAAATACAATCTTAAAAAAAATAAATTAGTGTTTTCATTTTCTTCAGGTAAATACTCAGAAATGGAATTACTGGATCATATGATACCTCTATTTTTAGGGTTTGTGGCTTTTTAAGATTTTTATTTATTTATTTGAGAGAGAGTGGGGGAGTGCACAAGCAGAGGGAGGAGCAGAGGAGAGGGGGATGGGAGGGGGAAAGAATCCCAAGCAGACTCTGAGCTTAGCTTGGAGCCAGATGAGGGGTTCAATTTCATGACCCAGAGATCATGACCTGAACTGAAACCATGAGTGAGACACATAAGTGGCTGAGCCACCCAGGCGCCCCTGACTGACTTATTTCTCTTAGCATAATACTCTCTAGCTCCTTCCACATTGTTGCAAATGGCAAGATTTCATTCTTTTTAAACATTTGATTTTTAAGTAATCTCTACACCCAGCGTGGGGCTTGAACTTACAACCCCCAGATCAAGAGTCTGCACGCTCTACTGACTGAACTAGCCAGATGCCCCTATTTTTAGTTTTTTTATTTTTTAAAAAATCTTTTTAAAAAATTTATTTATTTTGACAGACAAAGATCACAAGTAGGCAGAGAGGCAGGCAGAGAGAGAGGAGGAAGCAGGCTCCCTGCCGAGCAGAGAGCCCGATGCGGGGGCTTGATCCCAGGACCCTGAGATCATGACCTGAGCTGAAGGCAGAGGCTTTAACTGAGACACCCAGGCTATTTTTAGTTTATTTTTACTATTTTTAGTTTTTTTAAAGGAACCTCCATACTCTTTTCCACAGTATTTGCACCAATTTACATTCCCACCAACAGTGTGAGAGGGTTCTCTTCTCTCCATCCTTGCCAATACTTGCTATTTTTTGTCTTTTTGAGACTAGCCATTCTGATAGGTATGGGGTGATATCTCATTGTGGTTTTGATTTGCATTTCCCTGATGATTAGTGATGTTAAGTATCTTTTCATGTATCCATTGGTCATCCGTATGGAAGAAATTGTCTTTTCTTCACTGAATATCCTTGGCTCCCTTGTCAAATATTAGTTGGCTTTATATGCATGGGTTTTTGTGCTCTTGATTCTGTTCCACTGGTTATATGTCTGTTTTTATGCTGGTACCATACTGTTTTGATACTCTAGCTTTATAACATAGCTTGAAATCAGAAGGTGTGATGCTTCCCACTTTATTCTTCCTTCTCAGAATTGCTTTAGTTATTCAGGGTCTTTGTGGTTCTATATAAAATTTAGGGTTGTTTTTTTCTACTTCTGTAAAAAATGTCATTGGAATCTTGATAAGCATTTCATTGAATCTATAGATGGCTTTGGGTACTATGGTACATTTTCTTGTACCTATTGGCTATTTGTATGTCTTTTTTGGAAAAATGTCTATTTAGTTTATTTATTTTTCAGAGAGAGAGGGAGAGAGAGAGAGCGAGCACAGGCAGACAGAGTGGCAGGCAGAGGCAGAGGGAGAAGCAGGCTCCCTGCCGAGCAAGGAGCCCGATGTGGGACTTGATCCCAGGACGCTGGGATCATGACCTGAGCCGAAGACAGCCGCTTAACCAACTGAGCCACCCAGGCGTACCGGAAAAATGTCTATTTAGATCCTCTGCCCATTTTTAAACTGGACTGTACTTTTCCCCCTTATTGAATTGTATGAGTCCTTTATGTATTTCAGATATTAACCCTTTAACAGATTTATGATTTGCAAGCATTTTTCTCCCATTCCATAATTCGCCTTCTCATTTTACTGGTTTCCTTTGTTGTTGAGCCTCACCTGTTTAACAAGCAAAAACCTGGGCAGGATCTATGAAACAATGATGTTTGAACACTGGCCATCAGGCAGTGTAGGACAGCGATCCCTCCACCCCCCAGACTGAAAGCAGCCAGGTGAGCTTTTGTTTACCACGCCCACATATTGCCTGCAGGTTTTCTGGGTTTCCAGGCTGAGCCAAGCTGTCTCCTGGAGCTGAGGAGGCAGAGTGGGGAGTCCACCGAGGCCAAGGTAGCTGGTGTGTGGAACAGAGCACAGGACAGAAGAGAGAGCTTTGGAATCTTCAGAGTGATCTCTGTGAGGGTCGGCTGCGCACTGATCAGCACAGGTGTGTGAGGAAACTTGCTGTAGCAGGATAAAAGCCACCTGAAAGCAGCAAAGTGAACAATTTCCATAGCTCACCCAACAATGCAAAAAGTGCCTGTTCCCTCCAGCCAATGTGGGACCACCTCATAATTCATGGGGCATGAGGTAAAATATGCTGAAGTCTTTTGCCTCAGGGGTGGGGAAAATTATCCCTAGACTAGAAGCTATTAGGTTCTACCTAATAAAGCTTAACAAGTAAGCCTTAATGGATCAAACTGTTTCTGAGTAAATTAGTTGCATTCTAGAACAAACCTTAAGAGTATTTGCTAAATTACAAAAATATTGTATACAAACAAAAACACAAACCCAACAAAGTAAAATTTGCACTATTTGGCATCCGGTTAAAAAAAAATTATGGTATGGAGAGAAGCAGAAAAATATGACCCAGAGTGAGAAGAAAGATCAATTGAAAGTGGCCTAGAAAGTATTCAGATAATAAAATTTGTAGGCAGGTACATTAACATGGTTAATATAAGTATTCCATATGCTTAAGAAGTTAGAAGAAAAATCGAACATGAAAGATTTTTGAAAGACCCAGATTGTGGGGCGCCTGGGTGGCACCCGTAGTCATTTAAGCATCTGACTCTTGGTTTTGGCTCAGGTCATGATCTCAGGGCTGTGAGATCGAGCCCTATATTGGGCTCCACACCCAGTGTGGGGTCTGCCTGTGACTCTCCCTTTCTTCCGCTTCCCCTCCCCTGGTTCATGCATACACACACTCTCTCTCGAAAATAAGTCAATCTTAAAAAAAAAAGAAGAAATTTCTTTTTTTTTCTAGAAATTTAAATTTCTAGAGATGTAAACTAGAATGAAAAATACATCAGATGGGATTAATACCAGCTCAGTTGCTCTAAAAGATAAAATTAATGAACTTGAATACTTAACAGTCACTATGTAAAACAAAACACAGTAAGAAAAAAAGACTGGGGAGAAAAGGAACAAAGCATCGGTGAGCTGTGGAAAACTTCAAGTGGGTAATTGGAGTCTCTGAAGGAAAGGGAAGGCAGAAAAAACATTTGAGAAAATAATGGCTGAGATTTTTCCAAGCTTGATGACAACTATAATTTCACAGCTACAAGAGCTCAACAAACCCTAAGCACAAGAAACATGGAAAAACAACAACAACAACACTACATTTGGGAGCCTGAGTGCCTCAGTGGGTTAAGCCTCTGCCTTCAGCTCAGGTCATGATCTCAGAATCCTGGGATCAAGCCCTGCTCACTCAGGCTCTCTGCTCAGTGGGGAGCCTGCTTCTCCCTCTCTCTCTGCCTGCTGCTCTGCCTACTTGTGATCTCTCTCCCTGCGTCAGATAAATAAATAAAATCTTAAAAAAAAAAACCAACAACCAACCAAACAAACAAAAACTATGTCAACTCACATCATACCCAAATAGCTTTAAAACTGGGATAGAGAGAAAATCTTTAAAGTAGCCACAGGAGTAATGGATATTACATACAGAGAAACAAAGGTAAGGATAATTGCTGATTTCTCATCAGAAACAATACAAGCTAGAGTGACATTCTTATAGTTCTGGGGACAAAATTGTCAACCTAGTATCCCAACTCAATACTCAGGTCAGGCTGTGTTCTTCAGTGATTTCCTGTCTGAAGGTCTAGTTCCCCTGACATTGACTCTAAGATGGAGAGGATCATACAAGAAATTGACCAGGAAGTATTCTGAAGATCAACATCAGTAGAGGAGTGAAGAAAGCAGGACTATTGAAGATGCAGCCTCAATAAAAGTCCCGGCTGACCATAGCAGGAGTTTTGAAAATGGATGTCCCTTCAGAAGTATCCCGAGTTGGGGTGAGGGGGCCAGACCTTTGTCCTCACAGGCTGATGATCATTGGTTGGATATGGATTGTGCCAGAAAGGGTTCTTGATATTGAGTGGGGTAGCACCCTTGGCCAGGGGCAATTTCCAGAGAGGGAGTCAGCTCAAGGCACTCAGACTTCAGCACCCAAGACAGCTAAAGGAATGAGTACCTAAATTCTGGAGGGGGATCTGGATGGCTCGTGACATTTTCCATTACACTTCCAAAAACCAAGTGTAGAAAATCCAGTCTTCTTAGCATGCTCACAGAGCCCAATGTAATCTTGAGCATGCCCATCCCCAGCTCACCTCATGCCCTCTTCTCAGCTTGGAAGTCTCTCCCACCCTCTGGCCTGGCCCCTCTTGTCTGTTGCAAAACTCCTAATCCTTCAACTTACGATGGAATTCACCTCCTCTGAGTGGTCTTGCTGACTCAGTGGTCCTTCCTCCCAGCATCGTGGTTAGGAGCATGGACTGTGAAGCCAGAGTTCGAACCCCAGTTCTGCCACTTGCTAGCTGTGTAACCCAAGGCAAATTACTCAACCTTTCTGTACCTCAGTTTTCTCCTCTATAAAACGGGTGTAACATTAGTACTGCTGCACCCTAAGGTTGTTATGAGGATTAAATGAGTTTATAGGTGTAAAGTTAGAACAGTGTCCGGCAAGAATAAATGGTTGCCATTTGTCGTTGCTAATGGAGGCCTCTATGCATTTGTGGAAGGCACAAAGGATGAGAGAGACAAAGTGTAAAGTACGTTCAGAGAATGTTGAGTAATTAAACTGGTCGAAAGGGTGGTAATAGCCTTTATATGGTATTACTACCATATTGGGAAGAATTTTTAATGTCACAGTAAAGAGTGTGCATTTTGGGCACTTGGGTAGTTCAGTTGGTTAAGCATCTGCCTTTGGCTCAGGTCATGATCCCAGGGTCTGGTATGGAGTCCTGCATCAGGCTCCCTGCTCAGTGGACAGTCTGCATCCCCTTCTCCCACTGCCCCTCCTCCCCACCCCACCCCTGCTTGTACTCTCTGCTTTCTCTCACACTCTCTCAAATACATAAACAAAGTCTTTTTTAAAAAGAGTGCATCTTGGGACGCTTGGGTGGCTCACTTGGTTAGGCGTCTGCCTTTGGCTCAGGTCATGATCTCCAGGTTCTGGGATCAAGCCCCATGTCTCCCTCCCTGCTCAGTGGGCAGTCTGCCTGTCCCTCTGCCCCTCCCCCTGCTGCCCCTCCCCCTGCCCTTGTGCGCGTGCGCGCTCTCTCTCTCTCTCTCTCTCTGAAATAAATAAATAAATAAAGTCTTTAAAAAATAAAAATAAAAAGAGTGCATCTTATTTGTAATCGGTAAGAAACAATGACAAAATTTGCCAATAGATGGACAGAAGGTCCAAAGACAGGAACAGATCGAACCAGGAGGTAAGGCCTATGTGTGGGGAGGTGAGTTCTAGGCAAGGGATGTGTGAGAATAAATAGGGGACGGAGGGACGCCTGGGTGGTCCAGTCGTTAAGCATCAGTCTCCCCTCAGGGCATGATCCCCAGGGTTTTGGGATGGAGCCACACATTGGGCTCCCTGCACCACGGGAATCCTGCTTCTCCCTCTCCCACTCCCCCTGCTTGTGTTCCTTCTCTTGCTGTCTCTCTCTCTGTCAACTAAATAAACAAAATCTTAAAAAACAAACAAACAAACAAACAAACAAACAAACAACAACAACAACAAAACCCTCCTTTCCCCAGGTGAGGGGAAAGGAGTTTAGAGGAAAGTAGTATGAACACATGGAAGGTGCAGTGGGGCAATCATTTCAGGCTGATAGAGACAGGTACGGAGTGACAGGGACATGCTGGGAGGGAAGAGCATAAGGGATGATCAAGACAGATGAGGTTTGTGGGGACAGGTAAGGAGGGATGGGGTCCTGCCAGGGTGAGAGGTGGTGGCCAAGTGAATGGCAGAAACCAGCGAGGAGAACCGAAGAGCTGGAGTGGGACCATCTGAAGGAGAACCCTAAGGCTGCAGGCGTGGAGAGAGGAGCGAAGTGGAATGTGATGTCAGAGAAAGGGCGGTGATGTAAGAGCCGGGCGGTGGGGCGGTGATGTCAGGGTTGGTGCTGATGCTGGCGGCGCAGTGCATTGTGGGCAGCTCCCAGCTCCGCCGCTGCCTCCGCCGTCGCCCAAGGAGGATCGGGGCCGGGCCGGGCCGGGCGGGGATGATCCCGGGCGGGAGGCCGCCGCCGCCGCCGCCACCGCCGCCGGAGGGAGCGGGCTGCCCCGAGCCTCACTGAGCCGCCCCCGCCCCCGCCCCGCCCCGGCCCCGGGGGATGCGCCGCCCCGAGCCGCTGCCTCCTCCGCCGCAGCCACAGCCGCAGCGGGCACAGAGCAGGTGAGGCGGGGCGGGGCCGGCGGCGGGCCGGCGGGGTCGGGGCGGGGGCTCCCCTGCGGGCTCCGCGGGCCTCGGGCCCGGCTCGCCTCCCAGCACAACCTTCCCCAGCTCCCCCTCCCTGGGCCGTGTCCGCCCGAGCCGGGACGCCCGCCGCTGGCCTACACAGCCTGGGCCGCATCCCGAGGCCTGGAACGGCTCCCTGCCCCCCGCGCCCCCCCGCAGCCCCAGCACACACACTCGCCCTCGCCAGCCAGCCCCCCACGGCCTCTGCCCCTCGCTTCTCACCGCTGCCCCCGTCCCCACGGCTTCACCCTGCTGTCACCCTGACAAGCCTTCCCAGCTGCCTCCATAACCTCTCTCCCTCGTCCTCACTCCCTCCGTCCCTGAGGCCGCTTGCCTTACCTACTTCCTCACCCCTTCAGCAGTGCCCAGAAGCCCCTCCCGGGGACCTGCCGCTCCCTCACCTGTCATCGGGATCGCTGCTCATCGCCTGCTTCTGTCTTACCCAACCCCCTCCACGGATCCTGTCACCACCCCCCGACATCCCTTCCTTTCGCCGCTGCCTCCTTCCTCGTCTCTTTTCACCCGTTCCCACTACCCCTCACTGGGTTCCTTCACCTCTCCTTACCTGCGCTCCCAGATTCCCACAGACACCTGGCTCACACCTTGCATAGTTACACATCAACACCTCTACTCACACACCATGATGATCTCCCTCCCTCCCTGTGTCTCCCTGTCTCCCCCCCACACACAATTGGCCCCACACTCTCTGACAGATACTTATAAAAACCTCTTCCACAAGACCCCTCCCATGGCACACCCATGCCTCCACATACCCAAAGGGCCCTGAGGAGGCAGTAATGGGGCAGCTAAGTTCCTTGTGGTCTGTCGTCCAGCCTAGACTAAGCTGAGGGCAGTCCTCGGAGGCAGAGAGTGAGGATGGTGGACAGGAAGAGGCCGGGGAACCCCCATTTAGCCTCTGGCCGCCACTCTCTTTTCCCACCCCACCTGTTCCTTCTAGGCTTGTCCATCTCAAAACTGGTTGCTACATCCCAAATTTCCACACCAACCTAGAGAATCTACCATCACAGGACTGGAAGGCCCGCTGGGGGTCACCAGCCGCTCCAGGCTCTCTCCCAACTGGTTCAGTGTCTTCTTCGGTCTCATCCTCAACCTGTTTCCACCTTTAGTCCAGAACCCCCCACCCCCTGCCTCTCCCTTTACCCTGCCATTGCGCTCACTACCCTCTGGATTCCTCATGCCCCACATGCCACTTTGGCAGAAGGTGGGCAGCGGCCTATTTGATTGACATCCCCATGGTTCTGAATCTCTGAAGTTGGGTGGCTTGGAGAAAGAGTCAGCTGAGTCACTTGAAGAAAGATAGGACAAGAGCGACAGCGTCCCTCTGCATGAAGACCTCTTCTCCACATGTCCCTCATGGCCCACTATGACCTGTTGAAGGTGGTTTCTATGCCATACTGCCCCCCGTATGAGGATGACTAGACACAGGAGCCTGGGGGAGCTGTCCCCACCTCAAGGAAAGACAGGTTTATGGAGTTTTTGCCCCATCCATGCATACCTTGGTCACTATCTTCCTCCCCATCTCCATTCCACCCCACCTCGTCTCCAGCTAGGGCGACTGCTTTTCCACTGCGAATCTCCAGGGTCACTATGAGGGCAGAGTAGTGTGCTTATCCAAAGTGTAGGGGGAAGGGGGAAGAAAGAGAGGAAATGGCCTTGGTTCAAATCCTGCACGGGGTTGACAGAAATCTCAAAAAGCGGCCCGCTGTCTGTACACATGTACATCACAGTCAGACACAACAACATGCATAAGCACCGTGGACAGATGGACAGGAGCAGACAAAAAGACACACAGACACACAAAGACACACAAAGACATACACATACTCACGGAAGGACACACGTACAGATACACACACAGACACATACATGTGCACACACATTTGTTTCCCTGGACAGCACTGGTGGGCTTTCCCAAGCCTCACACTCAGGACACTCTCTTTGATATCCAACTTCTACCTCTGCGGCCTTCTTGTTCCAGAGCAGACAGAAAGGTGTGGTCAGAGCTCTCAGTGAACGTTCACCGCGACCTGCTGCTCCTTGGCATTCCTCCGGCCTCTCACACCTATCCCACACCCTGTTGTCCCTAAGACCTTCCCCTCCCAGTCCGCCCAGTTCAGCCTGTCTCTCTCCGTGGGAGTGGCTGCAGGTCTGTGGTCCCTCTGAAATCCATGTGCTGAGTCCATCACCTTTGTTCATCCCATGGATCACATCCTTGCTTCTGAACCCCATGGCTGTCAGTGAGCTGGACTCACCCCTGAGAATGGTGTGTGCCTCACACAACAGCAGCCTCTTCACTTGGCACCATCCCCAAGGGGCTGCTGTGCAGCAGCTCTCCTTGATTATCCCACCCCCTGTGGTGGATGAGCAGGTCTGCATCACTCCAGGGCGGCTCTACCACGGGTCACCCCTCGGTCAGCAGGACTCCCTATTTTAGTAAGCTTCAGATGCTCAGCTCCGTGGGCATTTGGTGTCACCACAGCAAAGGAATGTGTGGGTGCAGCGGGGGGGCTCCCACCAAGTCACTCAGACGGGTCCTTCTCAGCCCAAGTGTCCCCTACACAAGCATGGGTGGGGGGTAGCAAGTGTCCTCCACATTAGCATCTCTCTCTTTGGGAACCGCTGTCCCCCACTAGCCTGCTCACACAGCATTTTCCTCTCCTTTTTTCAACATGTGTGTCCTGTTGCTGGGTTTCCCATTCCCAGTTCCTAGTTTGTGTCTCCCTTCCCATGGATAGTATTTCTGTCTTGTGACCTCCACTGGGGCGTTTACACAGTGCTTCCCCTAGTAACCCCTGGAGCATCTGCCCAGCGGGCCCGGGGAGGATGCCTGCCAGGAGAATGGCGCTCCCCTCCTCCATTTCTGCAGGAGGGTCCCCGGGTTCATTGCCTGCCCCACTCACGGCCCCTCCCCACTCCCCCAGGTAGATGGCCCCCCCAGGGCAGGCCCTGCGGACACCCCTCCCTCCGGCTGGCGGATGCAGTGCCTAGCGGCTGCTCTTAAGGACGAAACCAACATGAGTGGGGGAGGGGAGCAGGCCGACATACTGCCGGCCAACTACGTGGTCAAGGATCGCTGGAAGGTGGTGAGTGACCCGGGGGGGGGGGGGGCAAGGTAGGGATGGGGAGAGGAGGGGAGGAGAGGAGCAGAGAGGACCAGAGACCTGTTAAAACAGTTGCCCCCAACTCCTCTCCCCTAAAAGGGAGGTGCCCCCAAGTTCATCTGCATACTGTTTGAGGTCACTATTTTGACGTACACTTGTGGACAATCGCTTTCTCCCAGAGCCGTCTCTCACCCCTTTCCCTGTTGGGTCACGTTGCTCCGGCCCAGCCTGGAACAACTCCTGGTTGGACGTCGGAGCAGGAGCTGCAGAGCTCTGTGGGGGAGGCGGGCGGAGTGGGGGAGGGGGCTCTTCCGTTGCCGGACCTTGGAGAAGGGCAGTGAGTGAGCATGTGTCCCTCCGCTTCCGCAGAGGACCGAAAGGCCTGGCTTCGGGGAAAGAGGCCCTGCGGGCTGCTCCCACCGCAGCCGCACTCCATCTTCTCCTTCCACCCTCCTCCCTTCACTGGTTCCTGCGGCAGGTGCAAGACGCGGAGACTCCATGTCCCAGCGTGCTTTGCTCGTCCAGCCCAGGACTTCGGGCTGTTCGGCCTGCTGGGAGTTGTAGTCCGAGCCTCCTCGGGGTTCAGGCCTGGACAGGAGGGGGACCTGTGAGGGGTTGGGGGAAAGGCAGCGTCTGGGGAGTGGGACCTATCGTAAATCAACCCCTGTCCACCCCCTTTTCTTTCCGTTGCGTAAGAGCTCTCTGTTGTCCTCTTATTGTGGGGGCAGGATGGTGTAGGGCGGATTGCAGGGTGACGTTGTGTGAGCTTGCGGGGAGCCTGGAGGAGAGGAGGGAGAAGAGAGCAGGCCTACATTGAGGCTCTGTGTGGGAGTGTGTGGGAGTCGAGGGGAGAGACTCAGCTCACCTGGGCTGCAAGGTTGAGGAGGGAGTGGGACCTGGGTGCTAGCTGGTATCCATGGCAACAACCACCCCTCCCTAAAGGCCCAGGGATAGGGGCAAAGGTGGCAGCGTTGTCTGAGATGTCTCTGGGACTGGGAGAGGTGGTGGCACTTGGAGGGCCAGAGAGCTGAGGGAAGGGGCCATTTAAGTCCCAGAGAGGACTTCCCGGAGCCAGAGAGTGACAGGACAGAAATAGGGGAGGAGAAGCCAGGGCAGTGATCAAGGGAATGAGGGTCTGGCAAAATGAGGAGTGTTCCTTCAAAAACACTCTGGGTCCCCTGACACAAGAGCTTAGTTTCTGACAGATTGGAGGCAGAAGGACATTTGCCCTGAAGAGGTGAGAAAGAGATGGTGTTCACACCATACGGAGTTTGGATTAGAACTTTTCACTGGTTTTTGAGGGAGGAGGTGGGAGATGAGCAGGGAGAGAAATGGCAGTGGGGGAGGGGTTGTTGGGGGAAGGGGAAAGTGTTTAATCTCCGCCAGGCTGACATCTTTTAACCATCACTCCCTCGCTGGCTCCTAGAGAAGTAGAGAGGGTGGGGTACCAGATGCCTGCCCTCAGCCATCTCCCTGTGAGGGGCAGGGGACAGAGACAGGAGGCAGAGCTCAGGAACGGAAGAGAAAATGAGCTGGCCAGGATGAAGGGAGGATGAAGGGAGGCGTGGTGGCACTAGGTGGAGTATTTACAAATAAGAACATTTGACCCTTCTTGAGGGGTGCTTCTCAGAATCAGAATAGCAAACACCACCACCGCTAATAACAACATTCATTTTGAGCACTTATTGTTTCCAGACACTGTGCAAAATGCCTTACCTGCATTATTTCACCAAACAGTGGGATAGATATTATTACCACCTTTTCACAGGTGTGGAAACAGGTACAGAGACTGACTCACCTCCCACGTCCTCAGGACGGCTGGGTGGAACCAGGTCTATCTCACGGCTGGGTCACCGGCCACTAAGCGGTACTGGTTCCCAAGCATTAGTCCACCCAAGAATCAAGAGCACAGAGATGAAGGAGTCTTTGTGACCAGTTCTAGAATAACTTCTTCATTTTACAGAGGAGGAAACGTGGAGGAAAAAACTTAAGAAACTCACTCCAGATACCCAGAACTGGGCCAGGAAGCCAGGTTTCCCTTTTCCTAAGTGAATGAGGGTCTTATTGTATCATATTTGCCCTTCAGTAGCCCTCCTTTGACAGGGGAGGGGATCCTGAAAAAAATTAGGAGGGAAGGAATAGGGTCTGACAAAAAGAGGTTGGGAGAACATTCTGGTTACCTGGCTTGGACAGGGCTGCATTATGACTTTCATGGGCCCTGGGCGCTTTTGCCTTCATGAACCCCTTTCTCTCTAATAAAGTACTAAAAGCTATATTTTATGACTGCACTGGTATAAGGAGGAATAAATTAACATTATATATTAAAATGTTTTGACCCAAGAGGTCATTTGTTTTCCTTGTGATTTAAAAATATTGAAACATTTCTTTGGCCCCCTAAAAGTATTATGGGCCACCGTGCCTGCTATGCCCGATGGGTGAGTGGCATCTGTAGGACCTGGGGAGGAGGGATATTAGGTGAGTGGGTGGGTGCAGACCCCCAGCTTGCTGCCTCAGGGAGGTTCGGTAATGGGTGTGGCAGGGCATGGAGGGGGTTAAGGGAGGAGAAACAGCTTCTGTTTGGAAGTGAAGATGGCAGAGAAATACCATTGGCCACCCTCGGAAATTGGGGAGCGGGTATTGGAAATGTCTTGGTGCCCTGAGCACTCCTTACCACCTCTTAGGAGGGTTTCGGAGCTTGGCAGATTGGGGCTTGAATCTCAGCACTCACACCTTTAAGCCCTGTGCAGTCACCAGTTGCTGTGAGATCGTGGTTAAGAGTGTGGGCTCTGAATCAGAGTGCCTGGGTTTAAGGGAAACTTGGTGTTGCTGCTTACTAGCAAGTGTGACCTGGGGCAGAGTACTTAATTCCCTGCACCTTAGTTTTCCTTCTGTGCAAAATGGTGACTCTTATGACCTTCTGCACCTGTGTTGTCAGGAAACTTAGGGGACGAGCTGAGATGATGTCTGTGAACAGCACAGAACCCAAGATGGGGCTTTTGTTCTCTCCCTTGCCCCCTTTCTTTTATGCTGGCACACAACAAACCATAAAGGATTCTAGAAGATACTAGACTCTCCCCTGAGTTTAAAGGTCCCCAGAGGGAGACATGCCACTTCTTCCCTTGAGTCTGCATCTATCCCCTCCGGATTCTGAAATTCTTCTAGGAGGGGTGCCTGGGTGGCTCTGTTGGTTAAGTGTCTGTCTTTGGTTCAGGTCATGATCCCAGGCCCTGGCATCATGCCCACCCCCCAATCAGGCTCCCTGCTCAGCGGGGGGCCTGCTTTTACCTCTCCAGCTCCCCCAGCTTGTGCTTTCTCCTTCTTTCTCTGTCAAATAAATAAATAAATAAGTCTTAAAAAAATTTTTTTTAATGAAATTCTTCTAGGAGTCTGACTTAACTTTTGTCTCAAGTACAGAGAGACTCTAGTTTCACACTGTCTTTCTTCCTTTCTCTTTCCCTGTCTCCTTCCTGGGCACAAGAGCCTTCAGGACGAAGCCAGAGGTGCACTTCTGTCTAAATCTTCCTTTCATCCTCTGTCTCTTCCTGGAGTGGTGTCAGCTGTCACCCTCTGGGAGCTTCCAGCCCTGGGCTCTGGCCTGCCCCCTTCCCCCCTCCATCCCCATGCTTCAGCCACCATTAAACATTTAATGGGACCTGAGTGCTGAAGAAGTGCTAAGGGGCGGGCTTAGAGATGCATTGGGCTCAGAGTCCCTTTACTGGCTGGTTGATCAGAGCAGCCTCCACCCAATCGCCAGCACGCCCAGCTGTGCTGGTGAGTTAACAAGCCAACGGGAGGCCAGTGAGCCTTCTGGAAGATGTTCAGCGAGGGCAGGCCACCCGTGAGGTGAGCCGTACATCTTTTTTAACCAACTGAATCCCGGCTTAGAACTCAGCATCTTTTCCTTGTCCCTCATCATTGCCAGCAGCACACTCGCTCTCCAGGAACCCCGGTGCCTCTGACTTGAAATGATTTTAACCCCTCCCCAACACTCAGCTTTGCTCATCTCCCCTGGCTGGCTCTTCCTCCAACTCAGTTCTCCCCTCTGCCTTTTCTCACTGCCTGCCCTGGGACGCTGGAGGAGGAGGGCCTAGAGGGTCAGGTCTGTACTGCCTCGCCCCCTGGGGGGGAATAGACAGACTCTCCAAACCTGCATTCCCACCAGGGTCCCCGCACGCGCCCCTGGCCTCCAGAGGAGGCTCACTCTGGTTTGGGGCATCTGACTAGGGGTCTAGGAAGTGCCGTGAGCTTCAGCAGCAGGCATAGGCAGTGAATACCCTTTGGTGAGAGTCCTCCCCAAATACCCCCTCCCCCCATCACTCTCTCCCTTTAATAACACCTGTCAGGAGACTGCCTACCTGAGGAAGGGCCCGCTTCTCTGGAAGATCCACTTTGAAGCTGGGAGGTTCTGGAAATTCGTTTTCCTTCTGGATGGTGGTGGTTTAGTCTAGTTGAGGAGTAGGGGAATGGTGATATTTCTTGTCCTTCCAGAGAAGAAAAGTTTCACAATGGCCCATGATCTCTTTAGAACCCTACAAGGCTCGTCTCTATGTCTGTATGGAGTCAGAGGTCTCATACCCTCTCCCACCTCCCACTCTGACATCTAGTGCTGTGTGTGTGTGACGCGCGCGCACATGCACGCACGCCCATGGGCTGAGCTGTCTCTGGCACTAGGAAAGGAGGTGGGGGCCCTGGCGGGTGGGGCAAGGAAGACAGACGCAGGGTCCTCCTCTTCAAGGGTAGCCCTACCCCCACCAAGGAAGGGCTAGCAGTGAATGGGACGCAGGGCTGCTGAGCCTGATCCCTGTGTCTCCTATCCTCTTCTTCCATCTACGTAGCTGAAAAAGATCGGAGGCGGGGGCTTTGGTGAGATCTACGAGGCCATGGACCTGCTGACCAGGGAGAATGTGGCCCTCAAGGTGGAGTCAGCCCAGCAGCCCAAGCAGGTTCTCAAGATGGAGGTGGCTGTGCTCAAAAAGCTGCAAGGTGTGGGTCAAGGGCAGGAGGATGGGCAGAGAGGTGAAGGTTGGGATCTGGGGTCTGGGGCTAAGGGAGAGCTGATGGGGGATGCTGAGACAGGGCGGAGTCTAAGGGGGGTGGTGGGGAGAGGGGCAGGCAGAGGGAGCGGGAGAAGTCATGGGACCAGGAATCAAGAACTCACTGGAGACCCCTGAGGACTGGAAGGGAGGAAAAAGGGGTGGGAGCTGGGAGACCCCTGTCTGTGCCCCCCAGGGAAAAGCCACGTGTGCAGGTTCATTGGCTGTGGCCGGAATGAGAAGTTTAATTACGTAGTGATGCAGCTCCAGGTGAGTCTCCTTGGGGTCCTCCCTCTACTCTTCCACAAAAGCTTGGGTTGTGACCATGGGCGTAGGGAGGGGGCACAAACCTTTGGGGATGAGGCTGGGCGGAATGTCAAGTGGTGCCTCCGGGAAGGGGGCAGGGCAGCCGAGCCTAGCCAGCCCCTACCGCCACCCCCAGGGCCGGAACCTGGCCGACCTGCGCCGCAGCCAGCCGCGAGGCACCTTCACGCTGAGCACCACGCTGCGGCTGGGCAAGCAGATCTTGGAGTCCATCGAGGCCATCCACTCCGTGGGCTTCCTGCACCGGGACATCAAGCCGGTGAGGGTTGCCCTCCCTGGCTCCTCCTCCAAAGCGCACCCCCACCACTTCTCCCTCTCTAGGTCCCATGGTTTCTCCTCCAGAGTTGTGGTTGGGGCAGGAATAGCCTCTTCTACCTGTCCCTTCCTCCTGCTCTCTACCCCAAGCCGCCCTCCTCCTTTCCCCTGCCTGCCAAGAGCACACACCCCTGCCTGCCCCTGGCCCACTTCTCTCCTCTCCTCTATTCTTCTCTTCTTCTCCCTTACCCCTGCCCTGAGTAGTCCTTGAACTTTGAAAGGTGCAGGGGCTGGGGAAGCACAGAGGAATCTAGAGCGAAAGGGACCAAGGGGCTGGGCTTGGTAAGGAATTCCCAGTAGCTGATTGTGTGGCATCTTGGATCCCGGTGTTGGAAGAACCTCCAATTCAAATAAGGGCTGACAATTGAGGTCCAGAAAGATTGGCTGAATGGCCCAAGGTCACACAGCAAGAACAATGCAGGTCTGCTGCTGCCTCAGAGCAGGACAGGGTCACAAAGCCACTCGGCCCTGCTGGGGCGTCCCAAGGATTGAGGGCTGGATGCATACCTCGGTTCAACCCCCAGCTGGGTCATCATCTGCTGTGTGATCTTGGAGAAGCCCCATAAGCTCTTTGACCTTGGGGATGCTCAGCTCTCAGATAAGGGGGATGCCACCTGTCTCTCAGATCGAATGTGATGACCTGCGGTCCAAGGTGGTGTTTACACTTAACCATGGTTCTCCATGGTTCTTGGCGCCCCTTGAGGTGGGCCGGGTGGGTTGGAGCTTTGCGGTCATAGCTACTGTCTTCCCCAGTCAAACTTTGCCATGGGCAGGCTGCCCTCCACCTACAGAAAGTGCTACATGTTGGATTTCGGGCTGGCGCGGCAGTACACCAACACCACGGGGGACGTCCGGCCCGTGAGTACTGCCGCTCGCGGGGACCCCCGGCCGCCCCACCTGGCTCCCCGACCTGGGCACCCTTTGCCAATTCTTCCTGCAGCTGCCTCAGCAGGCCTGGCCTGGGATTCAGTAGGAGCAGCACCCAGCTCGGTCTACACTTGGCCCGTCCCCCCGCTCAAGGAGCTCTCATAGATGCATTAGCCTCGCCCCGTCATCCGCACCCTGTGATCTGGCTGCCCACCTGGGTCAGGGGCGGACACAGGGGCAGTGAGCAGGGTCAGGAGGTGGGGGTAGGACTGGGGTTGGTGTGTCAAGCTTGGGGGAGGAGGGAGGCAGTCCCGGTTAAAGTAGGCAGAGTTAGGCTTGGTAAGCAGGATGGAGATGCGGCCAAAGTCAGGGGCAGCGGGTGAGGGCCCTGCTGTGTGTTCTCCCTTTTGCAGCCCCGGAATGTGGCCGGGTTTCGAGGGACTGTTCGTTATGCCTCAGTCAATGCCCACAAGAACCGGGTGAGTGGCAGAGCCGGGCCTGAGGAGGTGGGGGCAGTGGGGCCCAGGTCAGGGGCAGAGTGTGCAGTTCAGGAAGAGGGACGGGCGGGCAGCCATCGCGGTGGGGACTGGGATGTATGGGGCAGGGGCTGGGAGCTGCCACACCAGAGACCACGGCTGGAAGAAGGCTCCGCTGCCATCTCGCTGCGACTTCACCTTCGTCCTTGTTTTTGGGGATTTCCTCCTCTCTGCTCACACCATCCACGTAGTGGGAAGAAGCATTGATGGAAGTTTTTGGGTTTTTTTTTTTAAAGATTTTATTTATTTATTTGACAGACAGAGATCACAAGTAGGCAGAGAGGCAGGCAGAGAGAAAGGGGGGGAGCAGGCTCCCCGCCGAGCAGAGAGCCCGATGCAGGGCTTGATCCCAGGACTCTCGGATCATGACCTGAGCTGAAGGCAGAGGCTTTAACCCCCTGAGCCACCCAGGTGCCCCAAGGATGGAAGTTTTGATGTTGGGATTCTATATGTCTTGGAAGGTCAGGGAGAAAGCCATGGTTTCAGGGAGACCTCAGCTCTGTTCACGGGAATTTGGGTGTCCGACCTCCCTGAGGCCAGATCCCCTCAGGAAGGGTCAGTCCCAGGAAAAGAACCCGAGAGCTGTGGGTGACTCCCCTCACCGCCCCCCTACCCCCCAGGAGATGGGCCGCCATGATGATCTGTGGTCCCTTTTCTACATGCTGGTGGAGTTTGCAGTGGGCCAGTTGCCCTGGAGGAAGATCAAGGACAAGGTAAGCCCTGTGGGGCTGGGTCTGAGGAGGTGGAGGGGGTGTGGGGGAACGGGGGCTCCATCACTTGTGCCCTCTTGCCTCCAGGAGCAAGTAGGGATGATCAAGGAGAAGTATGAGCACCGAATGCTGCTGAAGCACATGCCCTCCGAGTTCCACCTCTTCCTGGACCATATCGCCAGCCTCGACTACTTCACCAAGCCTGATTACCAGGTGGGAGCCTGCCACCTGGCCTCCGCATCCCTGGACATCTCCATGGGGGCGACCATCCCCGGTGGCACCCACACTGCCGGGACCCCACTCCCCTGCTGGCTGAGCCCATCTTCCCTGGTCTTCCAACTGCATGACACTGTGCTGTGCTCTTGTAAACAATATTCATAGCTACGAGTTATCAACAGCTGACCCCTCTTCTCGGTACTTTTCATGCATTAACTCATTTAAACTTCAAAACAAGCCTTTGGTGATAATGTGTGTTCCTTATGCGATTATTCTAACATTCAACAATTAATGAGACCAAATGCTTTCAAATATTTCACGCCAGAATTCTGCGTTGCCCCCATTTCACAGATGAGGAAACTAAGACCCGATAGCATGGCAGGGTGCAGGGCTGGGCCCAGGCACATCTCCTGATTCCCAAATCCAGAGCTTTTTCCAAGGTGCCACCATCACACCCCTAGGGGACTCACTTAAATCCTGACAGGAGAGGGGGGATGCCTTAGCAGTGTCCTGCCCAGGACCCACAATGTGCCAGGCACAAGTCTCCACACCTCAGAGCACAGCGACAGGCACACAGGGGGCCCTCAGTGAAGTGGGTCCTGCCAGCAGAGAGACCCTGCCCTGCATTCTGGAGAGAGCTAAGTCAGGAGCTGGAATGGTCTGCGGGCCTCTGATGGGTTATGGGTGTCTACCACATCCTGAGCCTGGAGCCCTGGTGGTTGGCACAGATGCCTCACTTGAGTAATAGAAGGCCCTGCCCCCCAGTTCTCCTCCTGGGGTTCCCCAGACCAGACAGCTGCAAGCAAGTGAGCATACAGTGTGCTATGCTAGGAACAGAGAGCAGCGGATCAGGGAGTGTGTGGGCCGCGGGGGGGGGGGGGGGGGGGGGGGGGGGGGGGGGGGGGGGGGGGGGGGGGGGGGGGGGGGGGGGGGGGGGGGGGGGGGGAGGGAATCGGGGAAGGCTTCGCAGAGGAGAGGACGGGTGGGTTAGGCAGTGCCGCTAGAGGCAGCAGTCTGTGCAGAGCGTGACCCCAGGTGGTGGTTTTGGGAAACTACCGGAGCTCCAGGGCTGCTGAGATGGTGGGAATGGCAGACCAGGCTGGGTGGGGACCGTAAGCAGGGGACGGATCCCAGAGGGTTTGGTGTCCAGCCCGTGGGGCTCAAACCAAGATGGTGATTTGCATGCTGATTTGCATATCATGTGCATGTTTTCATTTAAAATCAATGTGCCCTTCTCCTTCCAGTGGCCCCTCTCAGCCCATCCCTGTCCTGGAAGGTCCCTCTCTTCCCCCTGCAATCCCAGCAACTGCCCCCTCCTCCTGGCTAGCCCCAGGGTCACCTCTCTGTCCTCCCCCCACCCCCACCCCTGCAGTTGATCATGTCGGTGTTTGAGAACAGCATGAAGGAACGGGGCATTGCTGAGAATGAGGCCTTTGACTGGGAGAAGGCGGGCACCGATGCCCTCCTGTCCACGAGCACCTCCACTCCACCCCAGCAGAACACCCGGCAGACAGCAGCCATGTTTGGGTGAGTCTCGGGAGGGATGATGGGCCAGTGGGGGGCCACGACTGTCACCCAGAAAGTCAGCTCTCTCCTCCTCTTCCTATGTAGACACACCTGACTGTCTTTCCTATTCTTGGTGCTCAACCGTGGGGTTCTCGAGCTCCAGACAGTTCTGCCATCTCTCAACCTTCAATATGGGGACACAGCGGGCATTCTCCTTTGGAGTTTTTTGACCTTACTGGGGAGTGGGAAGCCCTGAGGGAAATTACCTGAGCCCCACACTTGTTTCTGTTGTTCACACACATTCCTTCAGGCAGCATGTCCTGGGCCTGTGTCCAGGGCTGGTGGGGCTCAGAGAAAAAACTTGCAGCCCTGCAAGAGTGGTCTTGGGTCTGGGGTATTTGTCATGGACCAGTCCATGATATCTGAGCCGGGTGACCAGCACAAAGACAGAGGCACCCAGGGAGGGGCCAGCGTGAGGCAGGGCCCCTTACCCTGCCCAGGGGAGGAGCCAGGGTGAGACAGGGGCAGAGCCTCCAGGAAAGAGACTCCGCAGGGCCTGGTGGCACATCGTGGTGCCCCATTCTGCAAAGATACCGCTCGAGGAGTTCCCAAGTGATTCTTCTCTTTAGACCCCTTCCTGGTCTAAACGAGGCCAGCCAGCAAACTGCACTGGAAATCTGGCGGGGCCGGGAACGTAAAAGGTCTCCTAAAGTGATAGGGTGACATGGCGGCCACGCTGGGTGGCCACATCTCCCTGCAGTCCTGGGCCAGCCTGAGGATGGCCCCGAGGCAGGCTTGGTGAACCGGGGATGGTGAGGGGCCCGGGACGCCCCCACCCCTGCCGAGGCCTCTCCTGTGCTGCTCCCCCGGGTGGCAGTGACCTGCGGGGCCTGCGCTGGGAGGAGAGAGCACCCCTGCCAGCCTTGCCCACGGCACCTCCCGGCCTCTCCAGGGTGGTCAACGTGACGCCGGTGCCCGGGGACCTGCTCCGGGAGAACACTGAGGACGTGCTGCAGGGCGAGCACCTGAGCGACCAGGAGAACGCACCTCCAATCTTGCCTGGGCGGCCCTCTGAGGGGCTAGGTCCCAGCCCCCACCTGGCCCCCCACCCTGGGGGTCCTGAGGCTGAAGTCTGGGAGGAGACGGATGTCAACCGGAACAAACTCCGGATCAACATCGGCAAAGTAACTGCAGCCAGAGAGAAGGACGTGGGTGGCCTTCCCCCGCTCCCACCCTGGTTCCCAGCCCACGGCCCCCTTCCCGTTCCTCCTGTGTGCCCTCTCCCCAGCCATCCGCCCTCGGGCCCTGTCTCTGTGGCCTTACCCCATGTCAGGATCACCAGCGTCGACCTCCCTCTGTCTCCTTCACCCTGGGAAGAGCACTTGGCCCACAGCCACCCTGTCGGCCCCCGTTCATGGGACTCCCCTCTCCTGCAGACCCCTTGTGTGGTGGAAGAGGAGCAGAGCCGAGGTGTGGGGGTCCCTACCTCCCCGGTGCGTGCCCCTCCAGACTCACCGACAACCCCAGTCCGTTCTCTTCGCTACCGGAGGGTCAATAGCCCTGAGTCTGAGAGGCTTTCCACAGCGGACGGGCGGGTGGAACTGCATGAGAGAAGGTAGGTCTGGGCTGGGGGCACGGCCAGGGGTCCCCTGGTCCCCTCAGCCTTCACATGGCTCTCTGCAGGAAAGAGCAGATGCAGTGTGGAGGTGGGCAGGGACCCTGGGAGTGTTGAGGGGGTTGTCCTTGGGCCTGGGGTCGATCTTGGTTAGTCAGTAACAAGGCCTGGAGAGGGGGAGGGGGTACCGAGGTCCCAGCTCATGTCAAGAAGGGATGGAGAGGGGAGGCGAGCTGTTGGAGGGGTAGGCTGGGTCCCCGGGCCCAGGAGGAGGCAAGGGGTGAGCTGGTAGGTGGGTGTGCTTCTAGAACCTCTCCTTAGAGACTGATTACAGATACCTCCGAGCAGCTGACTAGGCTCTCTTCAGCTTTGGGGGAGGGGCCTGGGAGGAGAGACCAGGAAATGCTTTCCTCCAAGAGGGGGTGGATCAAGTTTTGGGGGTAGGGGCGCAGGGATCTGAATGTTATGGGGTTACCTGATTGGTGGGACAGAGAGTTTAGAGCTAAAATGTGAGGGTGGCCCATGGCCATCAGAGTCAGAACCTCCCTGAGGCCTCTGAGAGATGCCCCCACCCTCGCTCGTGTGGCTCTGAGTGGACCTTCACCACACAGCAAGGCTGCGGTCTTCTCTGCACCAGAAAAGGGGCCTTTCCCCAAGGCCCAGCTCGGGAGGCTGGGTTGCTTCTTCCCATCCATGCCACGTGCCTCCTCTTCCCCACCCACGGCCCCTTCTCTGGATTCTGCTCCAAACTGTACCCTGCCTCTGGGGTGGGACAAGGTGCCCTTTGCAGTGTGGCAGTGCTCAAGACAGGAGAGGCCTGTGCCAGTCCCTACGGCAACCCCAGGACAGGGGGACACGGGCCCGGTGCCCAGGTTGCCAACAGCCCTCACACTCACAGTCACACTCACACGGGTTGGCCTCCCTGGGACTGAAGACCACGTCTGCATCCATGGTAGCCCAGCCCAGAGGGTCGAGAAAACAAGGAGAGCCAAGGAACAGCAGTGTGGAAGGGGTGTCAGTGGAGAAGAGAGGTGGGAAGGCCCCAAACAGACAGTCCTGAAGAGGAGACTGGCTTGACCCGGCGTGAACCCTTGTTTCAGGGCTAATGGGAAGAGGAGATGGCTGAGGAGAGACTTTCTGGAAGGGAAGGTTCAGGATCTTGTAGGGCGGGGCAGACGGTTTGGGTGGGTTCTGGGGCTCTTGGGAGCAGGAAAAAGTACGAAGCCGCTGGGATTGGATGCCCACCTTCCCCCTTTCCCTCACCTCCCTTTCCCCCACCTTTAGCCCCTCTCTTCCTTGGGCCCCTCTCTCCTTTATGTCCATCAAAACAAACCATGCGCTCAGGAAAGGAAGCCCTATCAGCCATTTTCATGGCAGGCCCTGAATCTCCTCCCTCAGGGATGTGTGTATTTTAAGCCTTATTAAATCAGTCACAATCTCATAGAGAGGAAGGAGGTAAGTCCCACAGACCAGGCGGAAGGACGTTGAGAAAGCCCCGGAGTGGCTCTGAGCTGCACCCCTTTCTGTCACAGGCTCGAGGCTGGGGGAGAATGGAAGTTAGCCCCCTGCCCTCAGCCCGAGTGGGAGGGTGTGCACAACCTGAGGCAGCTAAGCCTCCCTGGTTCTCAGTGAGGGGGCGCCCTTCCTACAACCAGCAACACCTTCACCTCAGGGCTGGTACCCAGCCCCCTCCCAGGCTGGGAGTCTCTGGAGGTAGTGCGAGGTTCCCCGCACAGTGGAAGAGATGTCCTCCAGCAGGGTCACTGGCCCAGCGTGAAAAGTCAGGTGGGGCCCAGGCCCTGCCAGGGGAGCTCACAGCCTCTAGGGAAGACTGATGAGTAAACACCCGTGCTCCACTCTGTGATGAGGGGGGAACACAGCGCTGGGAAGGCAAACTTGCCCCGTCCCCAGCAGAGCAGGATGGAAAGGCTCTCCAAGCAGGTGACATCCTTGCCGGGTGGGACAGCAAAGGCCGTGCAGAGAGTGACAGGCGTAATGGCACCGAAGTAAGAGCACGCAGGCAGTTTGTGGGAAAAGCCAGTGACAGAGATGAGTCTGCCTAGGAGAATGGTGAACCTGGGCCTTGGCCTGGCCACCTGAGTGCCCAACTAAGGAATATGGACTTTGTTCTCCAGGCTGGGAGCCACTGGAGTTTGTTGGGGGTGGTGACACCAGCCAGGCAGGCCTGGAGGGTGGTGGTAGAAGAAGCTAGAAAAACCATCTGCCCCCTCGAGGGCCAGGTGGGTGCGTTTGCCTTGACGGCAGTGGGAGGGAACCTCCAACAGGGTCTGAGCACCAGACGGGGAACATAGGGTTGGCTTTCGGGAGATTAGGTTTCCTGGGTGGTCCAGAAGACAGTGTTCCTTGGGCACAGGAGCGAGGTTTCATTTTCTGCTTGTTTGTATTCCTGGAAGGCAGTAAGCATCCAAGTCCGTGCGTTGAGTGAATGAATGAATGAATGAATGGGATCTCTATGGGGAGTGAGGTGGGATGGGGTTGGTAAGCCAGGTGGTGACCAGGCCTGGCCCCGGGTGACAGAGCTGCTCTGGTCAGTGGGTTCCAGGTGGCACAGTCCACCAGGCCACCTTCTCGAGTCCCTTGGAGATGTGGAGAGGCTGGGCACTGAGCCTCACTCGGGGTGGCTTTGCAGGTCACGGATGGATCTGCCCGGCTCCCCCTCGCGCCAGGCCTGCTCCTCGCAGCCGGCCCAGATGCTGTCAGTGGACACGGGCCACCCCGACCGGCAGGCCAGCGGCCGCATGGATGTGTCGGCCTCCGTGGAACAGGAGGCCCTCAGCAACGCCTTCCGCTCCGTGCCACTGGCCGAGGAGGAGGACTTTGACAGCAAGGAGTGGGTCATCATTGACAAGGAGACGGAGCTCAAGGACTTCCCCCCGGGGGCCGAGCCCAGCACGTCGGGTACCACGGACGAGGAGCCTGAGGAGCTTCGGCCACTGCCTGAGGAGGGTGAGGAGCGGCGGCGGCCAGGGACAGAGCCAACAGTCAGGCCCCGGGGCCGAGGCGTGCACACCCTGGCTGAGGAGGACCCTCGGCCGACTCCATTCCAGCCCCCACTACCCCAGCTGAGCCAGGCGGAAGGCCGGTCAGAGACGTCGCAGCCCCCCACGCCCGGCAGCCCTTCCCACTCGCCACTGCACTCGGGACCCCGCCCTCGACGGAGAGAGTCGGATCCCACGGGCCCGCAGAGACAGGTAAGGTTGGGCTTGCACCCACTCCCCACCCCTGGATGCCCACGGTTTTTCCTGGAGTGTTCCCTGTGGGCTCCCCATGGGCTCCTTGGGGGCTGCTGACTAGCACCCACCAGTTGCAGGCTGTGATGAAGGTAGACAGGTTTAAGGGTCCAAAACCTTGCTTGGGGGATGGTCAGAGCTTCCCAGAGGAAGTGCCCTCCATGTTCTGAGTTGAGTCTTGCGTGATGAGCAGCCTCAGCCAGGTGACAGAGCAGGAGAAAGGCCCCTGGGGCCAACGGGACCGTGTGTGCAAAGGCCTGTGTGCGCAGTCAGAAAGCGCTGCCTTGAGGGCATGTTGCAGAACAGGTGAGGCTGCGAGGCAGGTCCCCCAGTCCTGGCCCGGAGGGCCTCAGGGTGAAGCTAAAGGGTTAGGGTTTGATTCTGAAGGCTCGGTGAGCCACCCAAGGCTTTTAAACAGGGGTATGCCATGATCCCCTCAGTGCTCTTGAATGATCCTTCTGGTTGCTGGGTGAAAATGGATGAAAGGGCCCAGGACTACAAGCAGGAAGGCCCCATGGCAGGTGCCAGCAGGAGAGTGGCCTGGTGGCTTGGACCAGGACCAGGGCTCTGGATATGGGGCAGAGTGGATGGAACCAAGAGGTGTTGGGGAAAGAACTGAGGGGCTGTGAACAGGGTGGGGGGTTCTTGGCCGGTGCCCAGAGTTCTGTGTGGACAGCAGTGCCATCACTGAGTGGTTTTGAAGGGAGCATGGCCCCTCAGAGGGGCTAGGGAGAGCCAAGGAGGTGATGCTGGAGGGTTCCGGGGCTGTGCTGTGTTCCATTCAGTCACCCCATGTCAGGGCCCTGCGCCAGGTGGCTCTGGAAAGTGCCAGGGTTCAGGACCAGGGTCAGATCAATCCACTGCATGCGCCTGTTGGGAGGCCTGGCCTGGGAGCACGTGGGAGCCTGGGAGAAGGGCAGTCCCAGGCAGGGCTGTGTTCAGGGCCCACCCCCTTGTCTAGAAATGAGGGCCTCCGAGCTGAGATCTTCGGGGGTGTGCATCCTCACCGTGCCATGGATTCTGGGAATCTGGGGGCTCAGAAAGTGGAAACTCTGGGCCCCCACCCAGAGTGGTCCTAGCCAACCTGAGTTGGAGGCTCAGGCAGGGCAGGGTGTGGGCCAGCATGACCGGGTTGGGGACCTTGTTCCCATCAGGGCCAGCACTGGAGAGAGAGCAAGATCTGTCTGGCTCCCCTCTCATTTTCTCCTGCATTCATTCATCCATTCGGCAGCGACAGTCTTCCTGAGCACCTCGCCTATGCTGGGCACCAGAGGCATCAGAGGTCATACGCATGCACGGGAAGTTCAGAGTCAAGGAGGGGAGACTGACAGGGGTGGTGTAGGGTAGAGAGACAGTCCAGAATCAAAGTCAGGAGGCCGAGGCTCTGGACCCGGGCCCTCTGTCCCCTCCTGGTGATTGCAGGCCAGGTGGGTCTCAGAGAGGGAGGTAAGCTATCTGGGAGGTCTTCCTCACCTTCCAATTCCTCCTGGGTGTGGGGAACAATCCTTGCAGGGGGGAACCGCAGCCAAGAGGGTAAGGGGAGAGAGTTGGGGACGTGGGCACGGGCCTCTTGTACAGTCTCAGTGTCGGGCTCAGGTCCTGCTGGTGCTGTGGGCCGGCTATGAGCTATATGTGTCTGGAGGGCATGTTTGGTGTTTGCGGGCCTTGGTCTCCCCGCAGCGCACTGCAGCGAAGTTGGTTAGCCTTCTGCTGCCGTGATCGCATGCACTTCCGTGTTCGCGTAGCTCAGGAGGGCACATGGCTGTGGGTCTGCGCACACAATGGCGTGTCTATGCAGCATGCCCCGGGTCTGCAGGAGCACAGAGAACCCTGGAGGCCAGGCTGGGGATGGCAAAGCTGAAGGGCTGGGAACCATCAGAGCAGTAATTCCACTGACAGTAACCAGAGCTGCACTCTCTCAGTGCCTCCCTACGGCACGTGTGTCTTCCTTCCAATAGTGATGTGATAAGGCAAACCCGCCCTTTAAAAGATAATGAAACTGAGGCTGGCAGGATGCTGGGTCACCGGGTGGTGGGTGTGGGGGGTCTTCGGGCAGAGGTAGAGCTGCGTGAGTGCTGTCTGAGGCCTGTGTGTTTAGGAGAGGAGCAAACACAGGCCAGAGAGAGCCCGAGTTGCGGGGTGGGGGTGGGGGGCCCCTGTCAGCAGGTGTGCCTTAGGCACAGCAGTGCGAACGGCGCCTGTGTGTGTGTGTGTGTGAGCACATGGGGGGGGGGTGACATGGTTTACTGAGCATTTCGGTACAACCCGGTACTGGTGAAGCAGAGACCTTCCTTGTCAAGGGCAGAGGAGGCTGGGGGGTGGGGTGGGGACTGTCACATTTGTTCCTTCTTTCTTTGGTCTGGATGGAGTCCTGATCTCAGATCTCAGCCTACATGGGGGCTCCCAAGCTTTGCCGACCTTAGAATCAGTTTGCGGACTCCTCACCCTGCCACCTTTCTGCAGGGATCCCCTCCTAGATCTTGCTCTCTCCGCTCAGTGTCTGATGTGTGAACTTCCTCATAACAGTGATCCTTAAAGATAAGAGCCCTTGCACTGCTGTCGTCCCCACCCCACCCTGCCCACCCCACGTCCCTGACCAAGATAATGTGGAACGGGGCATCTGTTGTTCTTTGGTGTGAATGCCATGATGCCTTCAACTTTTTCTTTATATGCACCTCACCTTCTCCCCCAGGGAACTGAAGGGGTGGATTAGAAGGGGATGGAGAGCTAGGCAGAGGGGAAGGCAGCGGACAGAGGGTGTGATTTGGGGGAGGGATGTTTGCCATCCTTTGCCGGCTGTCTCTGGCTGATAACACCGCAGGTCAGCGTTCTCTGAGCAGGTGGACATCCGCCTGGCAGCCACGAGAGCATTTCTCTGCCATGTGCCAGGCGGTGTGCTGGGGGCAGGGGGACACAGATGAACAAGGCTCCGCAGTCCTGCCCTTTTGGAGTTCATGGTCTAGAGAGGTGGGGCGAGCATGTCAAGGTATGGACGTGAAGGTATCGGCAAGCGCCATAAGGTAGAAAACAGAGAACGCTTCTTTGCTAGAATGGGGAGCCTGCCTGGGAAGCAGCGTGGTCTCGCAAAGGCCGTACTTCAGCTGGGCGTGGGGGGTAAGTGAAGGGGCAGGGGCATGCTGGGATCGAGTCCCCCGAAGCTGACCAAACTCTGGCTGGGGTGTTAAGCTCAAGCCACGCACATGCACCGTGGGAGGAGCTGTGGGAGGCCACTGGTATGCCTTTCTTTTGGACAGAGGGCCTGAGGCCCCTAATCTTCAGCGCAGCTGGGACCAGGATCCTATGCTTGGCTAAAAAGAAGGTGAAGGGAAAGCAGGGTGAGGGCAGTGACAGTCCTATCAGAATCTTCTCTCTCCTCCTCTCCATTTGGAGGTCCCACATTGGGTCCCTCTGCCCCCATTTGACATCCACAAGGGAACACTGAGTGTCCTGGGCCCCCTCCTCTTCAGCTCTCTGGCAGCTGGCCCAAGCCATCCTCAGCCCCCCCCCCCCCAAAAGCTATTTATACTGGCTTCAGTCACAGGAAGAGCTAGGGGTCAGGGTGGGACAGGTCTGGCGACACCCAAGCCACCATTTCCATCTCCACAGGCCTGGAACACACAGGTCCACTTTCCCTTTTCCCTCTGAGGGTACGAGGGCAGGAGGACACAGACAGGATTCTTCCTGATGTCTGTGTTGTGGCCAAGGCCCTCCCAGCAGCTGCTCTGTGGCTGGGCTGGGAGAGAACAGGGAAAAAGCCTCTTTGGAGAAATGGTTTCAGTCTGCTCCTCCCTCTCACCCTCTCTATTCCTCTCCTCATTCGTAAGAGTGACTTAAAGGATAATGAGACAGCTCACACGACACAGCATTTACGCCAGGGCAATCCTAAGTGCATACCAACCCTATGAGCTGGGACACATGGGCAGCCCCGTTTTACAGGTGAGGAAGCTGAGGCACGAGAAGTGACTTGCTTGTGTTCACGAGGTAGTAAGCGGTGGAGCTGGGGTGCAAACTTGAGTAGCTGGACTCCAGAGTCCCACCCATCTGCTACATTTTGCTGTGGAGTCCTTGCCATCTCTCCCACCCCCACCCCGTGATGGGGCAGAGGGTGTGCAAGGAATGTTCTCCCGACCTCCTAAGGAGTCAGGAAAACAGCTGGCGAGACAGATGGCAGGTAGCAGTTGCAGAAGGGTCTTCCTGCTGGGGAGGATTCCTCAGCCCAGAGGGAACTCTGAACTAGGAAGGGCTAAGGCAGGAAGGCTGCCCCGGGGAGGCGAGTGACCAAGGTCTCTGCAAGGAGACCACGGTGTGAGGAGTGCCAAACCAAAGAGGAGGAGGACTGGGAAGGGATTTGGCGGCCAGAGTCTAGGCGCTGGGGCAGAACCGGGCGGCGTGCACGCCCTCCGCCTGCCCCACCCTGCCCCCTGCCCGGGACGCCAGCGCCGCAGGGGCTGTGAGCGGTGGGCGCCCCCGAGACGGAGCTGTCGAGTCTGTACCTGACACCTCTTTTCCCTCCACTCTCTTGGTCTCTTTCAGTTGGAGGAGGACAGACTCTCGGGGCACTCCCTCCCGCGGTACAGCCCTCTGCGACGACTGGCGTCCTCCGTGTTCTCCTCCTCCACGCTGGAGACCGAGCATTACCCTCACCCTGGCAGCGGCGGCTCCTCCGGTTCCCTCATTCAGCGCAGCCGCTCGGCGGAGAGCAGCCCCGTGCGGGCGCCCCACCGGCGCCACGCGCCCCTCGCCGCTGGCAACCACAGACTCGTGCCCTCGGTGCTCCGCATCTCGCGGTCCCAGCTGCAGCAGGTGTGGGCCCGCTTCACCCACAAGACCTAGGCTGGGCTCCCCCCCCCTCCTGGAGGGGGCAGGTGGGGGGGGGTGGGAGCAGGCAGAGACCATGGTTCCTTCCCAGGACGCAATAATCACACACTCACACACCCCATCCCACCCCATCATGCAATACAGCCCCCTGTAACATTGGCCCAAGGTACTGTAGTGACCAACCCCCCTCCCCCACGTCTCCCTTTGCTTGGTGCCAGCCAAATGGTGCAGGGGGAGGTGGGGCTGTCTGTGCAGCTTCAGGAACAGGACAGAGACACTGGGCTGGAGCCACCAGTGGGGTCCAGAGTCCGGTGGAAAGCAAGGCATCCAGGAGACAAGGCATGCTGGGTCAGAGGCAGTCTGGCGTGGAGGTGATTCTGTTTAATCTGTGATTTCCCGGCATGTCAGGGCCTAGTTTGCCCCCCAAGGGGGCTAGCAGAAGACGGATACCCTCCTGGGTTGTGTCTGTCTGTCTGCATGGGGCAAGGCATGTGCCCCTGTGTATGAGACGCGGGCCTAGTCAGCCAGGTTTGGGGTTTGGTAGGAAGGGCCTCCACAGTCAGGATGTGGGGGGCAGTCCTGTGGCCCAATGGGCCTACCACATGCCACTGTCACAGAGGACAGAGCTCCTGCCTCCCTCATCTGACCCAGGAGGCGTGGAGCTCAGTCCACTCTAGGCTGCCCTTTACCCAAGGGATATATGCCATTAGCCCCTGCTGGATTTGGTGGTTTAGCCCAGCCCCTTAGGATCTGAGGATGGATGACTGGGGGCCTGGCATCTGCCCTTCAGAGGAAGTTGGAGCCTTGGGGTGAGGGCACCCATCCTAGAAGCACTGGCAGAGAAGCTAGGTTATTAAGGATGAGGTAGCCCCTGTGAGCTCAGGACAGATCCCAGACAGCCCCAGCAGTGACCCTCTCAGTGAGTGAGAGTGACTCCCTCCTGTAGGTGCTCAGCCGAGCCAGTCGGCCCCGGCCCCTAGGGGCCGTGGTGAAGACAGAGAATAGGGTGGGCAGATCTGCCCGGGATATGCAGATGCAGGGGGTGGGGCCGGTCAGGATGCCAGATCACTATGTCCTTTCTGATCATTTCTCAGCCCCCAACCTGTCACTGCAGGGACCTCCAAGGTTCCTTTTCCTCATTCCTGCCACTGTCAGCCAGCACCTCTGTTTCCTTAGGCAATGGAGTAGTAGTGAAGAGGGGTGCCAGGAAGGGTAGTGCCTATACAGAAAGGGAAGGAAAGGTTGAGACCTGAAGGTTTGCAAAATATTTATTGCAGTGAGACCGTATCTGTGTATATGCTTGTGTGCATGCATGAATACTTGTGAGTATGAGTGTCCTTATACATGAGCATTTGTGCATGTGGCAGACCTGCCATGGATAGATGCTCAGGCTGTGCACTGCACAATTCCAGGGAGTACCGTTTACCTTGACCGCAGTGTGAATGACACCACTGAATTTGCAGTGCCTCAGTCCTATGTGTATGGGGGTGTGTGAAGGTGTACTTGTGTGTGTCAGGGAGTCAGAAAAATATTTGTGCAGTCCTTGGTAGTTTCCTATGTACCTACTCTCATCTTGGCTCCTCTCTCTACTGCCTTCTTCCTTTGACTCTTCCTTCCCAACTCAACTCCCTTCAACTCCCCAGCTATCTCTGGTTGGAGTAGAGGCCTCAGGGTCCTTGCCCCAGCATGGGGCACCTTCATAGGAAGGTGGGCAGTGCTGTTTGGCTAAAATGTCCTCATGGCTGGTTGGCACTGTGTATAGCTCACTTACATGAGCTATGCCCACACTCACTACATTCTTTTTTTCCAAATCTGTTCTTTTGGAGGATGTCTAGGCCAAGAGCACTGTCCTCATCTAGGAATGAAAGCCAGATTCGTGCCCTAGTACTGGTGCCCCACCCCCACCTTATCCCAGCTGCTTACTTCTGAATGTCCCCAAGGTCAAGCCTCTGTTGCTCTCCAGTCTGTCTTGGGTGGTGCTGTATCCGGCTCTGGCAGAGGGTAGAGGAGAGGTCAGGGTAGACCTTTTAAAAAGAAAGGACAGAATACACAAAGCACAAAGGTTAGGGGATGGGATGAACAGTAGCCCCATTCCCGCCTTCCACATTCTGCCACTGCCCCCTTGGCTACCCCCTTCCTCTCTGGCCCTCTTTCCATCCACCCCAGCGAATGGCAGGGGGTGAAGTGAAGGTGAATCTGTCCACCAGCAGCTCCAAAAGTCAGCAGCCGTGGGGTGGGGGGCAGGGCCCATGCTATCTGGGGTTAGATGAGACCAAGCACTCAGTTATCCGGCATTCCCTTCCAGAGGGTTCCACTACCTGAGCACAGCTCCCACCCAGTAACCAGAACCCTGAGGTACTCTAAGATCCCAAAGTGCCTTGTGACTTATCAAAGATGATGGCACTAGCTTCAGCCTCGTTTTAGCATTAAGTACATATTTCTGTTTCCAAAGCCATTGGAGGTGGGGAATCCTGTTAAGCATTCCAAAGGTGGCTGAATTTTCATACAGACACATAGACACAGACACACACACACCCACCCCAAAACTGACACCTGTGGGAGAGGGTGTGTCCTTTAAAGTAAGATCAGGATTCAAATATTTTGTCCTTTGAGGGACATCCTTTTGCATACCCTTGTTAGTGGGAGAGCATCTTGTTGGCCGTAAAGCTCTAAGCCAAAAGAGAGCATCTTGATAACATAATTATCCTTTGAGGGTGGCTCCGATTTCTGGAATTAGCGAAGGCCATGTGAAGCCACATGAGTTGGTCAAGTTCACGTGCAGCTCGGCAGAGCCATGCATGGTTTGGACTTGAGTTCCTTGTTTCTAGGGCCCAGGCTGGATAGGGAAGTTGTGAGTCTGCAGTGTTGTCAGGCTCTTTTTCTCTAGAAGGGTTTCTCAAGGAGGAGGTCAGAATGTTTCAAGAAATGATTCCCTGCTGGGGAAAAATGCACAGCCTCCTCAGGGTCAGCTGTGAAAAAAGGTAGCACTCTTTGTTGTACTTGGAAATGGTGTTTTTGTACTTGATAGTCACACTCTGCTTATAGTGGTGGCTTCCAATTATTCATTTTTTAATTTTATTAAACAATCACTGGCAGCAGTGCTTATTACATGTCAGGCAGTGATCTAAGCACTTTACAAAATTAACTCATTTAATCCTCATAATAGCTTATGAGGTTGATCCCAGTATTATTTGCATTTAATGGATTAATCAGATTATTTAACTTACAAAAACATAAAAACACCTGCTACTGCCGAATAACTGAGGTCTTGTTGGATAGAAGTTTTAGAGTGTTTTTCTGTGTAGTGTTCTATTTACTGTCCTTCCTGCTTGGCCCCTCCTCACTCTAAAAGGAAGGGAGTTGTCTCCGAGCCAGACTCTCCTTCCTCCTCCATTTCCACCTGATGGTGCCCCCCGGGGGTATGGCATGGCATAGGGCGGAGGGGTCACTCCAGAGTACCAGGGTTGCTGGAAAAGACCCACCCTATCTCTCAGAAACCCCGCCCTCTCCATCCCACAACCCCAAGCAGCTCTGGAGATTCAGTGGGTGAGGTCAGAGCTAGTGAGAGGGCAGTGCTCAGAACCATGACCTTGAGGTACTGGGGTGGGGGGTCCTGGGCTTCGGGCTCACAGATAGGGCAGGTACTGGCATTGGTGAGCCAAGGGTCACCAACTCACACCTCAACAGGGGCTAAGCCATGTCAAACAGTGGCAGGTTTGGGGTCTGTGGTAAGTGGGAGATGCACTCCCCCTGTTGTCAGCTCAGCCAACTGTTGCCACTATCTTCCAATTTTTATGGGAAATCTCCCAATTTTTAATTATTGGCATCACATTTAAAAAAAACACAACTTTTTAAAGAAAAATCACTGTGAGCCAAACAAAACTGGTTTAAGGGCAGAGACTCTGAACTCAGTTTGTAATCTCCGTGAGCCTGAGGACTCCCCACTCCCTTCTTCTGTCCAAGGCTGCGGCACTTCAAGGAGGATGGTGTTCTTCCTGGGACCTCAAGTCAGGTGGGCTTCTTAGAGGAGGCAGCTCACAGCCCGTGGAGATGTGTGGTGTTGGTGTGTGCTGTGTGAACATGTCGGTGACCTGGTGATTTGTGTGCCTGAATGCGTGTGGGCCAGTGGACTTGTTTGTGGTAAATGGGGTCCTCATGGTAGGACCAGTATTTTCTCTGACGGCACAGGACCCTGGGTCAGTGAAAAATGCTCTAGTGAATTCTCAGTAATGAAGAGACATCCCTACACACTCAAGGCAGCTTGGGTCACAGCAATAACCACTCAACACTCATCCCAATGACTAGCATCCTGAACCCATCAATCTCCCTCTGCATTTCCAATTTTAGGGAAAACGGGCACAGCCTTGCCCAGCACATGGGGGAATGATGGCACCTTTGAGCCATGCTGGCATATTAATCCTTGCTTCCCCAGCCAAGAGGGGTGGGCAGACCCTTTCAATCCCAGGAAAGTAGGGGTCCTCTCTGTAGAGGGTCCCAGGACCCTCCTTTTCTCTCCCCTGCCTTGCCTAGGTCCCTTTTTCTGGGGAGGGGTGGTGCTGTCTGCCCAGGCAATGGTGGGGGGAGCTTGGGCCCCTGGATGGCCGGGGAGCTGTGGCAAATGTGTCTGTACTGAGTGGCCGGGGAGACCATGCTTAGGAGTGTGTGGGGACCTCTGGCTGTGGGAGGATGGAATATTCTCTGCTATCTTTGGGTTGCTTTGGTACCTGAGGAAGGAAGCATGACCCCTAAGGAAGGCCTGAATGTCACCCCACCCTACCCCAAACCCCACTGAGATTCCAACCCAAAGGGCAGGAATCAGCCCACCCCCAGAGGCAGTCCTTGATAACAAGGAGTGTGGCAAATCACTCTCCTTAAATTGGGGGGCATGTCCCCAAAGTTTGCATTATTCCCATTAGGGCCAGAGATGTCCCCTAGGACTAGTGGGTCAGTCTCTGAAAATTTTAAAGCATCCTTCTCCCTAAGGGAGAGGCCCAGCCTGAGGACCACATCCCTCAAATATCCCCAATGGTTCCCCCATAGCACCCATTGGGCTCCCCAGCTCAGGGCGCCCCGGAGCCTGAGTGGGCCCCTTCCCCCAAGTGAAGAGTTGAGAAGCAGTGGGGGAGGAGGGGCAATGAAGCCCAAAGGCCTGTGGGAACTTTTCTAGACCCTCCTTCCATTTGGCTCCGCCGTCAGTCCCACCACTCTACCCTCCCTTCTACCTGCACAGGCTTTGCGGGTGCAGGGGGGTGGGGTTCACTTTGCCGCGACTAACTGGCTCTCACACACACACACGCACACACACACACGCACACTCCATAGCTGCGCGCACGTTTCATCCACTCTCCGGACAGCAAACTAGCAGCCCCCGGCTGGGAGAGCACAAAGGCCGCCTTTCCGGGCACCTCTCGCAGGTTTCTAACTCTACTGTAACAGGACCCCAACCACCACTTCCCGCCCCCGGGACCCGCCCCCACACGCCTGTCCCCGCGGCCCACGCGCCACGAATGTACGGTCGGTCGTCTTAACTAGCTGCTACGCGCGCGACCAAGGTACCTGCCGGCCTCCGAGCCCCGTCCCCGCCCCGCCCCGCCCTTGCGCGCGCCCCCGCCGAGCTGCCTGCTGCTAAAGTCCCCCGTTCCCGGGTGAGCCCCCTTGCCGCCCCGCCCTCGCGCCAACTTTGTGTTTGCTTTCCCCCTCCCTGGGTTCGCGGCCGCTGGGCCCTTCGACCCCGGGGCGCGGGCTCGCCCCTCAGTGCTTCCAGGGCCGGGGTGCAGACGAGGGGTTGGGCGGGGGACTGGCCAGCTCTCCGGGCTCGAAGGGCCCCCGTCACCCCACCTCTATCCCTGTTACCTCACCGCCCACAGCCTCCCCCTGCTCCCATAATTGGCCTTGCAATTGGATGCCAAAGAGCCCAGAGTTGAGGGGGAGCCAAGCTTTGAGCCTAGGTCTCTCAGAGCCACCCAACACCCCCTTTTTGCCCACGCCTCTACGTCTGTCTCTCCTGCCCGACCCCACTCCACGACTGAGGGCCCTGGGGGTCCCCAAACACGCCCCCCACTTCCAGCTCTTCTCCCTCCCCACCCCCGAAAATAAAACTCAGGGACCAACATCTGCTTCCTTTGCACTTGCTCTGTCGAGCCCCCCCCCCCCCCACTGGAGGGGCTTCCGTGGGGGAGCAGGCGGGGTTGGGGCCCCTAATGTTTGACAGTATTTCGCAAGGAGAGGGATGGCCCCTGCCCCCTGAGAGGTAGGACTGGTGAGAAGGAGGGAAGCTCAGCCCCGGGCCCAGCTGAGCCTCTTCCAGGGACCCCAGGATCCCCTCCCTGCATGGGGAGACGCTTCCTAATCGTGGTGGGGAGGGGAGCGAGGGATGGGAAGGGGTTGGGGAGAGGACCCTTCCGGAAGTCCCGAATTCCAGCCAGTTTATTCCTAAGTCTCCCCCTCCCATCATACTCCCCACCCCTTTTTGTACTGCAATAATACTGTATTATAAGCTTGCACTATTCCCCGACCCGGCCAGCGTAAGCATGCACGGAAAAACTCACACACACACACACACACACACACACACACAGATGGGACGCTTTTTTTTTTTTTTTCTTCCTCTCTCTCCGGGGTGCGTCCTCAGTGTACATAGCGGCGTCGGGGGTGGGGGGGGTCTGGGCCCGGGTGGAAAAGCATGCACTGAGCCCCCACCCCTAGACTGCGAGTACTGTACAAATCCAACACTTGAAACCGACACGCACACGCGCGGCGCCGCCACGGGGGTGGGACACGGACACGCACCCATGCGCACACGGCCGCGCACGGGCGGGGGTGGGGGTCGCCCCGCCGTCTCGCGTCGTTGTGCGAGGGATCTTGTGCCTTTTTTAGTCCCTGTATGTTAATGCAGACAATCCGGAGAGCTTGTGTACTACCAAATCCTGATTAAAGACGCCTTCCAGGAACCTGCGACTGGACTCGCCTTCTTTCTTTTCATCCTTCTCCTTCCTAACCCACCACCCAACGGGCAGAGGGCAGGGGCTAGTCTTGCTGATTCTGGGATCCGGTCCCGGAGCAAATTCCAGATAAATGGATCCAGCCCCACAGTCCCTAAGACAAGGATGGGGAGGAGAAGGGGGAATCCTGAGAGGTCTCCCGGGAGGTGGACTCCAGGAGCCCTTGCCCTGCTGGCAGTCTCCTTTCATCCGGAGGAAGGTGATAAGGATGGGCCCTGGTCTCTGGGGCTGGACTCCTGATTGCCAACTTGCTGGAGGAAGGATGGAAAGTAGAGGGGTGGGCACGTAGATCTGTTCTCTGTGGATCAGTCTACTGAAGCCGTATGTGCGTGTGCGTGTGTGTGTGTGTGTGTGTGTGTGGAGGCCAGGAAGCCAGAGAGCCCTGTGAAGGGACGCTGGGAGTCTTTCCCTGCCCCTCTGCTCTGATGGGGGGAACTGAGACAGCTCTGGCGTGGGGGAGAATGGTCTGTCCAGGGGGGTCAGTGAGAGAGTGGATTGTGCAGAGCCTGGGGGTGGGGTGCTCTCACCGGGCCACACTTTACTCCTTGGGGCCTAAAGCAAGTGTGAGGGCAGAAGAAGGGCAAGCTACAGCTGTATTTCTTGAGCTAGAATGTTCCCACACTGTCAGCTCCTTGCCCGGGGCAGGTTTGGATGGGCTTGGGGACACCAAGATCTGGGAGCCAAGTGTGCAAGGATCTGTAGAGACCTAGGGTAGGCAGCCACCTTCTCGGGTCATCTTAGCCCTTCCACCCAGATGACTGTCCATGGCCAGTGTGCCAGGGTGGGTGGCACCCCTGGGTGTGGGGTGGAGGAGCAGAGGGAGGGCTGGAGGGCTCCTGGGTTGGCAGATGTGGTTTGAGTGTGCAGACCCAGACAGACAGACAGACAGGTGAGAAATCTGGGGAAGCTGGTGGTGGGCAAAGAGGACTGCACTGCCAACGTCTCCGTTTTTCAGGTGGGGAAATTATGGCAATTGGGGCTCCCCTGGGGAGGAGAGATGGGAAGGGTGCCGGGGGTGGCTGCTGAGGGAGAAGGAAGGGGAGCACTGCTGTGAGAGGCTTGCTAGGGAGGGGGAAAGGGTCATGGTCCATCTTCCGGCTTTGGTCACTCAACAGTCCCCCTTCTTTGACCTTGGGACTGTGGGCTGAAGTGCAATGAGCTGTGTCTGGGCTTGGCCAGGGTCCAAGCAGGAGAGCCGCTCTCTGTACTCTGTCTGGGGAATGGGGGTATGTGGACAAACCCACCCTTGGGGGTGTCGCTGGTGTCAGGCAAGCCAAGGCTGAGGAGAGGCCAGTTCTGAGCCGGACAGGAGGGAGACATGATCAGAGCCGCGTCTCTCTATAGGTCCTTGGCACCCACACTGCAGTCACAGTTTTGGTGGCAGGAGAAGATCAGAGGCGAGTCCACCCACCTCCCTCCACTTTTCCTGCTGACTGGAGTAAACATGGACTTGGCGGGGCTCTGAAGTTGGTGAAGCTGAACGAAGTCTTTGGGTCTGGACTCCGTGGAGGCAAAGGGGAGGGCTAGGGGTTTCATTCTCTCTGAGGGTCTCAGCTCCAGCAGCCCGCCTCCATGATTCACCCTTACCGCATCCGCCATTCCCTCAGAATCACCAGGGAGCTTTAAAAGATTTCTGGGCCTCATCTTGGACCTGAATCTGGGGGCAAGGGGAGTGGGACTCGGGGCTCTGTAGGCTTAAAAAGTGCCCCTAGATAATGCTGTACCAAGTCAAGCTGGAGAACCACAAATATAACTGGAATCATAAAGGACCGCTGCTCTGGAGAGGGAGTAGGGAAGACGTGAGTTCCCCCAGGCCCTGATTTTCCCTTGCTGAAACGCAGTATGCTTGCTGCCCCCCTGAGCTGCAATGGGAGAGCGTCACTGGTATCCCCCTCCCGTGGTGTCTGCCAGCCTTCTGGACCAAGCACACAGAGGCTGTCTAAGGATCGAGGCTGAATGAATGAGCACAGGATGGCATGGGCAAATGCATCAATAGTCACTGGGGACAGGCATTCAGGAGAGGCTGGGCGGGGGCGTAGGAGGACTTCCCCCTCTCTGAGGAGGGAGGAACTGAGCCCAGGCCTGCCCTCCCCAACAAAGAGGTGTGGAGGGATCCTGAATTGGGAAACATAGCAGGTCCAGATGCCAGCTGGCCGGTGAGCTTATCAGTGATCCTTAGGGCAAAGCTGTCCCCACTCTGAGATTCATGGCTCTTCCTGTTAAAGGGCACAGGATACCAGGTTTCCCTGCATGGGAGGGTGGGAGGCCAGTGAGGCGATGGAAAGAGTTTGGGGTTCTGAGCCACCTTGGTTGATGTGCTTTGTGAAGTGGGCGTGCCAGTGGCTCTCTTTAGGCCTGTGTCCTATTCTGACCTTGTCACTGCTGCCTGATATCAGTTCTTATTCCCCCTCCTTCCCATGAAGTGGAAGGGGAGGGCTTTGAGATGGAAGGGAGAAGGTTTGAGCTATGGTGATCTAACACAGACACTGTGAGTGGAGGGTCTGTCTTACAGATGGGATTTTCTAAAGATATCCAGGGCCTGACCAGAAGGATGCTCAAAGTGTCAGAGATAGGACAGAGAAAACAGGCAGAGACGCTGGGTGGGACGCATCTGGTGTTGGGTGGATGAGTTCTGAGCTGGACAGGAGGGAGACATGATCAGAGCCTTGTCTCTCTATAGGTCCTTGGCACCTACACCACAGTCACGACTCACCCAGGATCTCACAGCACCCCTCCACCTCTGCCCAGTCATCTTTAGCCTTACTGTTGGTAACTGAGCATGGCAGAGGGCCGCAGCGCACGGCCTGGCACAGAACCAGGGCTTAATGTTTGTTGAATGAATGAATGAATGAATGAATGATGGGAATGGTGTAGAAAAAGAAAACAATTGCCAGGGACTTCCAGCCTGGATGTGAAGAAGACTAAGCTCTGAGGAAGTCCCCTGCCTGGCTCAGACAGGGTGGGCAAGTGTCCTGCCTGGGGTGTGATGCTACCCCATCTTGCACCCCCCCCACCCCCGTTATCAGTCCTCAGTCCTCATAGATGGTCTGACCATGAGAAAGATTATGGCAGTTGAGGAAGGGAGAAGTCACAGCATTGGGCAGAGCCTCAGCTTGGGGGATTCCCACCTTCCCCTCCACCTGCCTTCTGGCTGCTTGCTCAGAGACCTCAGCTGGGAGAGCCCTTCCTTTTCTCACCACTCTCTCTCCCACGGGTGCGGCATCTGGGCATTGCTGGGGTTGGAGAGGGAGGCAGTGATCTCCAGACCAGGGCAGAGGGCAGGAGGCAGGTTGGGAGGGAGCTGACATTTATTGAGTATCTGAGTATTGAGCTATATGCCAGACCCATTGCTTATCTGACCTCATTTATGATCACAATCTCTGTGGAGTGTGCATTATCCCAATTTCATCCCCCCCCCCTTTTTGGGTCAAATGTAGTTTTTTTAGAGGTTAGTGATTCATCAGTCTTATAGAACACCCAGTGCTCATTCCATCCTGTGCCCTCCTTAATGCCCATCACCCAGTTACCCCATCCTCCACCCCCCTTCCCTCCAGTAACCCTCAGTTTGTTTCCTATGATTGAGTCTCTTATGGTTGGTTTGTCTCCCTCTCTGATTTCGTCTTCTTTTATCTTTCTCTCCCTTCTCCTATGATCCTCTGTTTTGTTTCTTAAATTCCGCATAGCAGTGAGATCATGTGATATTTGTCTTTCTCTAATTGACTAATTTCACTTAGCCTAACACCCTCAAGTTCCATCCACGTCGTTGCAAACCCATATTATTTCCTAATAGAGAGACTGCGCACTCTGCGAAAACAAGGGCCACATCTGTCTCGTTCAGTATGTGATCCACGGATTCACGGCCTCTACCATCTTGGCCAGGACAATAGACATACCAGGACTTCTTCTAGAAAGAAAGAAAAAGAGAAAGGAAGAACGAGAGAGAGAAAGAGAGAGAGAGAGAGGAAGGCCCTCAAGGGGCTCGGTGAAGTGTCTCTAGCGGGGTGTGAGAAAACAAGTAGAAAGGGGGGTGATGATGCCTGCTTGGTGGGTGGACAGGAAGGTTTTCTGAAAGATTGGTTGAGCTCAGTCCTGGAGGAAGGACAGGTATTTGTCATGTGAGTAGAGGGAGTGACAGGATCCCCAGGCAGCAGGGACCACCAGAGGGAAAGATAGCGATGTGAGAAGCGACTAGCACTTACCGAACAGGGCAAGGATCCCAGGGGGCCGCTCGGAGTGAGCTCACAGCAGAAGGGGAGGAGCCAGGACATGGCAGGGCAGCGTTACCAAGTGCCCAGCCTAGAATTGGAACTGTCCCCTGAGGACTGTGGGGGCTATTGTAGGTTTCTGCAAGTTGGAAGCAGAGAGATAGGATCAGATTTCAGTTTCAGGAAGACCCCTCTAGCAGCTGTAGGGAGGATGGTTGGGTGGTGGGAGAGAACAAGCCAGTGGCTGGGGACCCCCCCCCCCGCCCCATATAGCTGTGCCCATACAGCTGAGGCAGCAGATGCAGAGGTTAAAGAATACTCAGCAGGACTCCCTGCAAATCTGAATGGCACCTGGAGGTGTTGGAGATGTCTGGTCTCTGGGGCTTCTGATCTGGAAGGGCTGTGTTTAGGAAGACAGGGCCCAGCATGTTCAAAAAGGCTGACAAAGCACTGGACGCTGTCAGCCCATCCCCACCTGAAATGAAGCTATGTCAGCCCCGATGGGGCCTGGTGCACTGGGGGTGCTGGAGATGCGTGCGTGAGTGTGCGTGTGCGTGTGCGTGTGTGTGCCCACGCGCATGTGCGTGTGTTGACTAGGTCAGAGCTGGAGAAGATGAAAGGGCTGAGGTCCTGACAGGGTGATCAGGCCTTTTTAGTCTGAAAGGATCCTTAGTCTGGAAGGCTAAGGGGAGATGTGGCAGGAGTCCAGAAAACCAAGAACATAGGCCATCACATTGCCAAGGGCTCTGCCCAAAGCTTCAAAAGGGAAAACTAAATCAAGTGGAAAGAAACCGCCTTTTGTAAGCTAGCTGCAAACTCCCGGAGGAACTGTGGACTCAACACACAGCTGGGGAGGGCTGGAGAATTCCTGAGCAACAGGCCAGGAAAGGGCAGGAGGGAAGAGGGCGCTGGAGCTCCAAGGGCGCCCAGCCTGCATTTTGGGGCGTGGAGGACCCCTGAACTTTGCCCTGCTCCTGCACAGGTTCTGATGGCCCTGGTCACCAGCTCCTTGGCTGCAGAGAAACCCTGTCCCTTAAGGAGGCAGCAAGGGCTGACCCAGACGCTTGCCACTCCTCTCTGGACCTGGTTTCATCCCCTGTCAAAGGGAGACTCGATCCACGCCATGCCTCTGATGCCTTGCCGCTGTCATTGTGTTCTATTGATTGAACTAAAGCTGGCTCTGGGTTTCAGAGGCAGGGAGGAGAGTGAAGGAGGTGGGAGATGGGAGACAGAGGAATTGCCAGCATCGGGGCCAGGGGCCTCAGGGGGAGCTGGAGCACGCACACAATCCTTCCTCAGAGACTTTCTGAGCATTCACTAGGTGCCAGGGACCCTTCTAGGCCTCGGCGGCTAGAGCAATGAACATGACAGACCCAGTGCTCAGCCTTAGGGAGCACAGTTTCTGGAGCATGCACCTGGGCACGTGGGCTTCCCAGATTGTGGGTGCAGTGCCGGTGTCATTGGGCCCTGCAGGGCAGGTGACATCAGCGAATCCCTGTGTGTGCCCTTTGCAGGTGTTCTCCGTGGCGCCCCCATTTGAGGTCAATGGTCTCCCTCGAGCTGTGCCTCTGAGCCTGCCCTACCAGGACTTCAAGAAAGATCTCTCTGATTACCGAGAACGGGCTCGGTTGCTCAACAGGGTCCGGAGGGTGGGCTTCTCCCACATGCTGCTCACCACCCCCCAGGTACCACTGGCTCCTGTTCAGCCTCAAGCTAATGGGAAGGATGAAGAGGAGGAGGACGAGGAAGAAGAGGAGGAGGAAGAGGAGGAAGAGGAGGAGGAAGAGGAGGAGGAGGAGGAGGAGGAGGAGGAAGAAGAGGAGGAGGAGGAGGAGGAAGAACAGGAAGAGGAGGAGGAAGAGGAGGAGGAGGAGGAGGCAGTGGCTCTAGGGGAGGTGCTGGGGCCTCGCAGTGGCTCTAGCAGCGAGGGGAGTGAAAGGAGCACGGACCGGAGTCAGGAGGGTGCCCCATCCACGCTGCTGGCTGACGACCAGAAGGAGTCCAGGGGCCGGGCCTCCATGGCTGACGGGGACCTGGAGCCCGAGGAGGGCTCCAAAACGCTGGTGCTCGTCTCCCCTGGTGACATGAAGAAGTCGCCCGTCACTGCCGACCTGGCCCCTGACCCTGACCTGGGCACTCTGGCTGCCCTCACTCCTCAGCAAGAGCGGCCCCAGCCCACCGGCAGCCAGCTGGACGTGTCTGAGCCGGGCACCCTGTCCTCTGTCCTCAAGTCTGAGCCCAAGCCCCCTGGACCTGGGACGGGGCTGGGGGCCGGGGCAGTGACCACAGGGGCGGGAGGGGTGGCTGTCACCTCCTCACCCTTCACCAAAGTTGAGAGGACCTTTGTGCACATTGCAGAGAAAACCCACCTCAACGTCATGTCTTCTGGCGGACAAGCGTCCCGGCCTGAGGAGTTGGGCGCTGGGGGTGAACTGGGCCTGGAGGCACCCTCGGATGGGAGGGCTGTAGAGGAGGGGGCCTCCCTGCCCCTAGAGAACGGCATCGCCCAGTCAGGGCTGGAGAGCTGTGCTCTGGCTGGCCCTCCGGGGGATACCCCCCCAGAGGTGGCCACAGACTCACTGCCCAATGGCCCAGCCCTGGCCAATGGGCCGACTCCAGTGTCCCCGCTGGAGCCAGGCCCCGAGAAACTGGCCACCATCTCCCCCAGCCGCCACACCATGGCAGGCGCTCGCCCCAGGAGCCGGATCCCCGTCCTGCTGTCTGAGGAGGACACAGGCTCGGAGCCCTCAGGCTCCCTGTCGGCCAAAGAGCGGTGGGGCAAGAGGGCCAGGCCACAGCAGGACCTGGCTCGGCTGGTGATGGAGAAGAGGCAGGGCCGCCTGCTCTTGCGGCTGGCCTCCGGGGCCTCGTCCTCCTCCAGTGAGGAGCAGCGCCGAGCTTCAGAGACGCTCTCTGGCACCGGCTCGGAGGAGGACACGCCCGCCTCGGAGCCTGCTGCCCCCAGGAAGGCCGGGCGGGCAGCCGCCACCCGGAGCCGGATTCCCCGCCCCATCAGCATCCGCATGCCCACACCCGCCGCAGCCCAGCAGCCTTCTGCTGCCAGCAGACCCCATGGCGCTGCTCCCGCCTCCGACACAGCCATCACCAGCAGGTGAGAAAGCACAGGTGGCCCTACGATGGCCAGACAGTGACCGAAGAAGGCCTCCAACTTGGAGCTTCCCCAGAGCCAAGGTCAGGGCCTAGCAAGGATGCAGGAGAAGGACACTTCCTGTTCTCTACCTCCCCAACTAAGTGTCTCCTCCCACTCAGGTTCCAGCCCTGTCACTGGGCTCAAGGGAGTGGCTATAGTGAACATGTCTAGAGGGGTCGTCACGCCAAGCTTGGGGAAGGTGAATAGGGGCCAGTGAGGCTCACACATATCCTCTGGTGTGCCATGAGGCATTTGAAGCCAAAGGATAAAGTCCAGAGTAGCTGGGAGAAAACATTATTCATACCGATGTAAACATGGGTAGGTGGTAGAGTAGAATGTAAAATCCATGAGAATTTTAAAGATGAAACAGAGAGGCCAGGTAGCAGTCCCAGGAGCCTGTGGCCCCTAGAGGTCCTGCCCAGGAGGACGAAGCACCAGCCCTAGTTTATCCACCTGTGCGGTGGTCTCCACAGCCTCACGCAGGTCTGAAGCCGCAGGGCTCCAGGGCTCAGTGCTCAGCGATTTTTTTTAAAAAAAGATCTTATTTATTTTGACAGAGAGAGAGCACAAGTAGGCAGAGCAGCAGGCAGAGGGAGAGGGAGAAGCAGGCTCCCCGCTGAGTGTTCAGCGATACTGAAAATGTCTCTCCCTTTTTGTTTCTTTGCCCTTCTCTTTTCTCCTGCCTTCCGCCCCCTCCCCTCGTCCCGCAGGCTCCAGCTGCAGAAGCCTCCAGGGTCGGCCCTCGCTGCTGATCACCGCCCCAAACAATCCCCCGGCCGGGGCCCGGGGCCCGGGAGAGCCCCAGCCGGCACCAGGCCCCCTGCCCCGCGCAGTCCAGGCCCCTCCGCCTCTGCCGCGCCGCGCCACCCCAGCGCGTCCCCCCGGAGCCAGTCCCTGTCCCGCAAGGAGAGCTCCTCCCCCTCGCACCAGGCCCGGCCCGCGGGGCCCCCGCCCCGGGGCGCCCCGCAGGCCCGGGCCCAGCCTGATGGCACCCCCTCCCCAGGGGGTCCCAAGAAAGGACCCAGAGGGAAACTCCAGACTCAGCGCGCAGCAACCAAAGGCCGGGCGGGGGTGGCGGAGGGCCGGGCCGGGGCCAGATAATGACGCGCGCGGCTCTCCGCGGCCCCCCACCCTCACCCCGGCCCCCCACCCGCAGCCGGCCACACTGAAACAGCTCCCAGCACAGCCTTACGCGCCTGACGCGCGCCACCCGCGGCCCCAGCTTCCCGCCTGCACCCGCGAGGACGCGCGACAGCACTTGCCGCGCCCGCCCGCCGGCCCGGCCGGAGGGGGGCGCCGCGCCGCGGGGGGGAGGGCCCGCCCCCCGTCCTCCGCCCCATCTCCGTGACCCCTGCCCTCCCCCTGCCGCCCTTTGGGTGGGGCAGGCTCACCCTTGGCCCCGGGGAAGGCTCAGCCACTTTTTCACCGAGGACTCCAGTAATGGGGACGCCCTCCCCTACCCCTTCGCCCACTGGCCAGGCCTCTGCTGCTCTCCGTGCTCCTCCAGGGACCTCTGCTTACACCTCCTGCGGCGCCTTCCCCTCTTCCCGGCCTTCTTCCAGCCCAAGCCCACCTGCACGGAAAGGCAGCCTCAAATTCCGGAAGTGGAAGTTCCAGCCAACCCCACAATCTCCTGGGAGCTGTGGTGGGCCCCTTAGCTACCAGGCTGGGGTTGGGGAGCTGGGACCTAGGGACCACTGGTCTACTCAGGTGTGAGGGGGCAGGTCTGATCAGCCCAAATTCAGCTCCATCCTGGACACCCCTGTGGGAGGTAGTGGGCAGGTGATTGGGGGGCTGCTCTCCTGCACCCCCAGGGTGCAAAGTCCTCCTCCCCATAAATTTGGGTGGGTCCTCAGTGGGAACCGTAGAGTGTGTGTGTGGGCTGCCTTCCTGGGCACATGTTTCCCAATGGGAAGTTGGAGGGGGGCTTTAAAAAAGGTTTCACCCTCTCCCTTGGCCTCCTGATCTAGTGCTCAGGACCCTTCACCATCAGGAATTCCTTCTTGCCATCTAACCTCAACCCTGCCTGCTGCAGTTTCAGCCAACCTCCCTCTCTCCTGAGTTCAGTGGAGGTGGAGAATGGCTGGTTTTCATCTTCTCAGCACTGGCCATTTAGAGATTCAGGGACTCAGTTCTGGCCAGGTCACACTTTCTGTCCTCCTGGGGATGGGGAGGGGGCTGGGTCAGACCATCATCTTCCCCAGTGGGCAGAGAAAGCAGAAACAGGCAGGTAGACAGCTGGCCCCTGGACTCAAGGTGGAAAGGCCTTTCTAACTTCCAGATTGTGTGCTTGTGTGATGGGTCCGGCCCAAGTCCCCTTCTCCCCCAGCTAACCCTTCAGCCTGTCCCTTCTTGTACTAACCCCAGCCCATGCAGCTGAGCTGTCCCTGAAGAGGGTGAGGGCTTTGGTGCTCCATGAATGGATATGGGGCTTCCTTCTGGGTCTGGCTCCTGCATAGCTCATCCCACCTCATCACGAGCCTCAACTGCCTCTGTCTGGGCCAAGCAGCACCCTGGCTGCGGAAGGGACAGCCAAACTCTGTCTATCTGGGGTAGATCCCTTGCAGGCCTCCTCAGTCCTCAGCACCCTCAGCCTCTCTCCCCTGGCCTGGCCCCTCTGTTCTTCTCTGGGTCCCAGAAGCAAGGCAAGGCAACCAGGGGAAGAGGAAGAAAGACTCTGACATGCCCCAGCTGTCTGGCAGCATCCAGCCACCATCACTTAGAAGGACGCCTGTGAGGAAGTTGGCTCTGGAAGCAGCCTGGTAGTTGCTGAATGAAGCCTCTCTTGGAGAGTCAGCAGTCTCGGGCAGCTCTTCCCACACCAAGGTGGTGGCTTCCCTGCAAACGAGCCCAGGGGAGGACTCTAGGTTGGACAAGGTCCATCTCATGCTGACACAGAAGCTCCCAGAACACTCAGGAAACCTCTCCGGACAGAGCCCTCTTTGTCAACCCGAGACCCTCCCAAGGCCTCTACTGCCCTCTGGGTCCAGCAGAGGGGGTGGAAGAGGGGCCACTCCCTCCCACCTAGAGCTTCTCCGAATGACAATCAGCTCGTGCCAGGTGGGGACCAGGGCATGACCCCCCCAGTGCCCAGGTCCTGGGCCTACTCCTTGCTACCAACCGAACCGTGAATGTAGGGCCCCCAGCTTCACCCCTGCCCCAGGACCAACAACACCCTGGTTTGGTGTTGGGAGGAAAAGGGGGCGGCCTGAGAGAGCCCCAGGCCCATCCCATCCCCAGCTTCACCCAGCACTGGAGCTGGGCCGAGACGCAAAACCCTGTCTGCTCTTGGGATTCCAGACCTCCCTAGGGCTCCCATCTATCCTCGGGCCTCTGCGTCATTGAATGTCACCGAGGGAAGGAGGGGAAGGGGCGACTGTGGAGGGGACCAGGGGACTCTCTCTGCTCCTCTCCCCAGGAAGGATCCAGGGCAGAGGAAACCACACCTCCCAGTGTCCCCACCCCCAGCAGCAGCCTCTTTCCCCTCGAGCACCCATACCCTCCACCGAGCACCCATCCCCTCCACCGAGCACCCATCCCCTCCACCGAGCTGTCCTGGTCCCGAACCCCTTCCCTGTAAGAGTGTCACACCCCACCCCCACCATCACCTCACCCCTCTAGCACGTCCCCATTGCCACAACCTGTGTCGTTGGCTCAGATGCAGGTCTGCTCACCCCAGAACATGCCTCCCCTCCTAAGCCACACTGTGTACAAAGTGGGTGCAGGAGAAGGGCCATGCCCCAGGCACATGGGTTCCCCCTTTCCCAGCCCCTTACTGGGGCCTGGCTCAGTCTTCTCAGCTCTGGGGATCAGCCCTGGCGGGCATGGAGTGGGGGGGGCAGGGAGGCAGGGAGATGCCCTCCCCCTCCCCCAGGGAAGCCACTGAAGAATGTTTACACGCCAAACAGAATGTAACACCCTCCCCCACCTCTTCCCAGTCACTGCATGGCCTCTGCCCACCCTGCACCAGCCCACCCCCACCCCGACACCCTGGAAGCCGCTGTCATGATTAGATCGGGTCTTGGAAGGGAAGTAGCCATCACACCATTAAAAAGCCTGTGGACCTTTCGTTTTGTTGGCCTGGACTCTTCTTCCTTTGGGGAGGAGGGCAAAGCCCAGGTCCTGGGGCTAGGGGTGGGCAGTGGGAAGAGTGCAGGTTGGTGGACAAGTAGGGAGGAACCGTTGTGGAAGCAGATTGTCTCTACAGAGCTGGAAACAGAAGCTGAGGACAGGAGAGACACAGGGTCACACTGGGCCGCCCTCTGTCTCTGACTGCAGAGCCTGCCGCGCTCAGCTCCCCCAGCTGTCTCTCCAAGGGCCGGAGACCGAGTCCCGCTTTGTGCCAGCTAGCCAAGAGGGAGGGAGGAGAAATTTTCATTGCCCCCAAGTTAACAGACACAAGGGAGTGTTTGGAAAACCACAAAGCTAAGCAGCTCCCAGGCAAAGAGAAACCATGGCCATTATTCTAACAACATCTGTGGAAATTATAAATGAATGTAGCCTGTGACCTAGCACCTCCACTTCTAGACACGCGTCCTGTAAAGGGCCGGGTAGACTTGCCAAATTCCACGTGTGCAAAGTTACTCACCGCGGTATTCTGCACGGAACTCCACAAAGCCTCAGCCGCGATCTCACACTCAAAACGTCTGGAAATGGGAGCTTTCTCGTTAAACTGGCGCAGACTCATCTGCTATCTTCATCTCAGGGTCGTGGGATCAGGCCCTATGTTGGGCGTGGAGCCTTCTTTTAAAAACGGAAGCAGTCTAAACGTCCCCTGATTGGGGCTGACCCGTACAGCGTGGCCTCGGGCACGGTGGGGGCCCCATCGCTGGGTACTGTGAGGCTTCGCCGTGAAGGGGGTGCATGTGCTTTGTACACGCCTAAGGACTGGCCTCCGAGAATGAGAGTACATGGGAGAGCAGAGTGTATGCTGTGCGGCTGTTTACATGAGTGAGAGGAATCTGGTTCGCTTCAGGGAGAGGGGCTGGGGCGGGGGAGGGGAGGCTTTCCTGCAAGGTACTTGCTGTACCTTTTGCCTTTTGGACCCTATGTTCAGTGGGTGTGCAATTTTCACCGAGGCCATACACAGACAGTTTCCGTCCCAGGACGCACTCCTGGCTGTGCCTGGGGTCAGAGGGAAAGGGGCCTAGCTCTGAAGTTCTGCTTTCCCTCCAAGAAAACCATGCACATGTAGCTCTGACATTCCAGAACATGTGTAACTGTCTCCTTTCTTGCCCTTGCCCCTGGGGTCCCCTTGCTTCTGACACACGTGCCAGCGGGCTCTAGGTCCTAATTTGCCAGACTTCAGAGGGGTCGCCACATGCTTTCAGCTTCCTTCTTGTTTAAAAATGTCAAATGCAGGGGCGCCTGAGTGGCTCAGTGGTTTGGGGCCTCTGCCTTTGGCTCGGGTCATGGTCCCAGGGTCCTGGGATTGGCCCACATCAGGGTCTCTGATCCACGGGGGGCCTGCTTCCTCCTCTCTCTCTGCCTGCCTCTCTGCCTGCTTGTGGTCTCTGTCAAATAAATAAATAAAATCTTTAAAAAAAAGTCAAAAGCAGAGGCACCTGGGTGGCTCAGTCAATTAAATGGTTGACTCTTGGTTTCCATGCAGCTGGTGAGCTCAGGGCCTTGATCTCAGGGTCTTGGGATCAAGCTCCAAGTCAGACTCTGTGCTCGCGGTGGGCGGGGTGGGGGGGGTGTTTCTGCTCAAGACTCTCTCTCCCTCTACCCATCTTATCCCCCCACCACATGTGCATGGGCTCTCTCTCTCTCTC